>JBAGKK010239233.1:0-21450 GCA_037177015.1 Euceroptres primus | reverse complement strand
CGACATTTGACAAAAACGGGGGGGGGTCAAATTTTACACAAATCTAATACCTTCTCATATGATGAGAATGTAAAAAGGCTAACTTTCATACATCAAAAAAATACTGACAACACACACAATCCAATTCCCGACCCAGGCCTAACAGGACATAACAGCACCAACGAAACACAAATATCACCCGAATACATATCTTTACCGTATGTTCAAAGTTTGTCAAAAAAAATGTCTAACATTCTCAAACCCTTTAACATTAGAATAACCTTCCGTAATGTTAATGATCTCCAACCAATTTTTAAATCAAAAAAGGATCCAATTCCGAAAGAAAAAACGTCAAATGTTGACTACAGCACCATACATAGGCACCACAAAACGACCGCTACATACACGCCTAACAGAACACACGAAAGAACAAATGGACAGCAATGACAAAACTCGCATGGAAAGAAGATCATAGTTAATTTTAAAAACGCCACTATTTTAGAAAAAAACAGAATACTACAGTAAAAGAATCAGTTTAGAAATGGCTCATATAGTCAGCAATCAATCAAAGAACAGACGCGGAGAACTTGTCAACATTTTAGTTCCCTCTTTTAGAAAACAGCAAATTTTAATCTTCAGTATAAAAGACAACATACATTATTATCATTTAGAAATTTCGTCCTCTCTTTCCTTTTCTTCACACTCCTCACCTCTTACAAAATTACAAACAATATGAATTTTATTTGTTGCTTACAAAAAATAAGTTCACCCAAATAGAAAAATAATGAAAAGAAAATTTATGTAAATTTTTTTAATTTCACAAAAGATTTTTTCCACTGCCAACATTATTAAGAACAAGATTGCTTAGTAAAATAAAATAAAAATCGATAACAAATAACTTTCCTTTAACAGTATATGTATCAAAGAGTGGTTTCTCTCACTTTTTATAGCCGTCCCTTCCTGTCCAATACGCCAACTTACTCCTTACACCGCTGTCTTCAAAAAAGGTTCACTTTTCCTCTCCTTACAAAACTCTATGGAGAAAAAACTTCTTTCACTTAACGCGTTAAAGAACACTAACAAAGGCATCAGTTTTCATGCATTTTTCAAACGAAATAGACGTCCAAAAAGAACCGCTCCACAATTCATTCTGTTCAGAATGCATACGCACTTACCAATTTCCACAAGGTTAGTTGACAAAAATCTCATTAATTACAATTCGAATTTCAAATTTGGATACAATCTCATATTTACCACTTCATTATATTGCATTATAAATTTTCTTTGCTGCTTATAACAAATAAGTTTACCCAACTATTATAAGGACAATACATTTTTCAATTTCTGAGAACTGTATCAAAGTTACCAAAGTTTTTATTACTTAAGACTGTACTAGACCTTTACATTATATTACAAATTTTATTAATTTGTCCAATTATGGTAAGGACGACACACATTTTTAGATTATATTACAAATTTTATTATTTTGTCCAATTATTGTAAGGACAACACACATTTTTAGTTTTGTGCAAATATTATCCAAGGTGTTTAAGACTGTACTAAACCAAATTTGAAATAATTTCCTTATTTAAACTACATTCGTACACTGCGTCCCTGATAAAAAAAAATTTTTTGTAAATGTTTTTTCCAGGATAAACATTAACCACTCATGAGGGCCATCATTGTGCGCCGAAACGTTTGGTTCAATTAAAAATTAATTGAATTATTTATTCTGACCCTAAAGCCAAAACTAACATCCAATAAATTATAAACGATTAATTCGATATATGCTGATTTAAATATTTTTGTAACACCTTAATTTAAATTTTAATTGTCAGAATGCGTATTTCTTCGTATGATAAAATACATACGAGTATTTTTTTCTGCGTATGGCGAATCTGCATTTTGATCTAGACAATCTCTCTTTTAATCATTCTTTTTTTCATGAAACTATAAAATAATTTCTTGATCATTCTGAAGTCTAATAATTCAAATATTTCTAAGTTTTTACCGAGAGGTGCTGTCTAGCGAGCGATCTGGAATCAATCGCCCAATGTTACACTCCAAGATACACAACAGCTGCAAGTCTTGCTCTCTTTCTCGCACCTATGCTTTTACTCTCATGTTAGTTCTTATGTTAATTTGCACATTTCTCATCTCGGATCTCGGACGAGATTTCCCCTTTATCGGAAAAAAACGCTTCTTTCCGGACCATTACCAAAAAAATTTAAATATATTGCATGAAAAATTGTTGAAAACAATGGTTATTGTTAATTGTTAGAAAGTTTTGTGACAAAAAATACCTCCAGCAATAATTTAAAATAGTTTGAGTAAACAAAACAAAAACAATTTTACACCGTAAATTAGGGCCCTCGAAAAAAACAAGGGTAAAAAAGACGCCGCCAAATAGTGCTTTGCAATTGCATTAAATAGAAACTAGTGTTGGGCCTTCCGCTCTCTCGTAAAGCACAAGAATTGGAGAATGAACAAGAAGGCAAGAAGGACCAAGAATACGAGTAAAGAGAGGTTTTTCGCGGCTTCTCAGTCTCTCGACAGACCGAGAAGTGCAAGAAGTTAACGAGAGGATCTCTTGAGAGATCCTCTCGTTAACCAAGAACTTCTTGCATCTCGATCTGTCGAGAGACTGGGAAGCCGCGAGGAGCCTCTCGTCACTTGTATTCTTGGCAGTTCTTGCCTTGTTGCCCATTCTCAAATTCTCGGGCGTTACGAGAGAGCGGAAGGCCCAACACTAATAGAAACTATTTCAAAAAATTAATTGATGGTGTAAAAATTTCATATTATAATGTTTTGAGATCATTAGAATTCGCAAAATATAGTAAAATATTGCAAATAAAAGTCATGAAATAAACTACATTTGCCAAATAAAATAAAATAATTCTTTATTGCAAATAAAAGTAATGATATGACTGAAATTTGGCGGGCCTACGTCCTTTTTTTAAGAGACGACGGTTGTTTTGTTGCAATTTATATTACTGTCATTAGAGTAAAAAGGGCATAGAACCGTCAAAATTTTCTTTATGAATTTTTTTGGGTGTTTGGATTTTTAGTTTCTTGAGACTATTTTCACATGGTTTTTTACATTCATATCACTATGAGAGTATATTAGATTTGTGTAAAATTGGACCCCCTCTTTTTTAGGGTGCAACAAGAAAGTTCAGGTTCGTTAACCAGCCATATTGGCCCAAAACTCAAAAAGCTAGAGCCTTTTTAAACTTTTTGAAAATAACGAGGGGTTGACAACTCGATGGATCGGGTGTACACCTATTTTCTGACTTCAAAATACTTCAGGATATTTCAATGACTTCAGAAGATTTCACTGACTTCAGGTGATTTCAAGTGACTTCAGGTGAATTCACGTGACTTCATGTGAATTCAAATGACTTCAGATATTTCAGGAGATATCAAGAGAATTCAAGTGACTTCAAATGAATTCATGTGACTTCACGTAAATTCACGTGACTTCATGTGAATTCAAACGACTTCAGATATTTCAGAAGGTTTCACTGACTTCAGGAGATTTCAAGTGACTTCAGGAGAATTCAAGTGAAATCACATGAATTCAAATGACTTCAGATATTTCAAGAGATTTAAAGTGACTTCAAATGAATTTAGGTGTTTTCAAGTGAATTCATGTTACTTCATGTGCATTCACTAACTTCATGTGAATTCAAATGACTTCAGATATTTCAGGAGATTTCAAGAGAATTCAAGTGACTTCACGTGAATTCAAGTGAGTTCATGTGAATTCACGTGAATTCCAGTGACTTTAGAAATTTCAAGAGATTTCAAGTGACTTCAGGTAAATTCAAGTGACTTCAAGTGAATTTACGTGATTTTAAGTGAATTAATGTGGCTTCAAGTGAATTTACATGAATTTAAATGATTTCAGATATTTCAGGAGATTTTTAAGAGAATTCCAGTGACTTCAAGTGACTTCAGATACTTCAGGAGATTTCAGAAGACTTCAGGAGACTTCATTACAAGTGTACACCTGACTTCACGAGTTGTCAACCCCTCGGAAAATAATTTTTTCAAAAAACTGAATGTTGAATAACAGTTTAAGATAACTTTCAGAAAGCTCTACAAACTACATTAATGACATATTCCCAACGGACCAATATTAACAAAGTTACAGCATGTAGAAACCTTAAAACAATCCAAAAACCAATTTTAGAGGAAGCCGAAAAATTTGCTCATTAAAGTTACGCACATTCTCATCACATGTCCACTCCAACGTGCATACATTTTCCTCAGAAAGCTGCAATTAAAAAATCCTTGATTTAAATATTTATTCGATCCATTTTTCTGTCCAAATATTAAATTTTTATTCTAAAAAATTAGAAAATTACACTTAAATTCGATATAAAACAAAATGACGGAAAATCCTCTATGCCGTTTTACAAACCTCCATCAGGGGAGCAAATTTGGTTTCTTGCCTTTTTTCATATCTCGCGACGTTCACTCAGAAAATCCAAATTTTCGATTTTTACACCCACTTATTCTATTTTTGTCCCCAAATCCAAATTTTACATAATAGAAATGTCAATTTTACTCGAGCACCACAAGAAATAGAGGAAAATGCCTACAAACAATTTCGTAGCGCTCCTTCAGAAGAGTTCTTTGGTCTCACTTCTTTGGTCTCTTGCATTTTCTTTGCATCTCACGTCGTTCTCTCGGAAAATTACCAAATTTTCGTTTAGTTTTTACATGTAAATCACAGAAGGTATTACTTTTATGTAAAATTTTGCACTCTCTCCCCGGGGTTTTCATCAAATCTCCGAGTTTTGAAGCGCCCTGAATAAAAAAAAAACGGTTCCTGCGATTCTGTCTGATGTCGTTGCATTGTCGTCGTTTTCGTAGTCAGTAGACACGATGTCTTTCGAGAGAATGGACGGATTGTATTGAGCTTTGGCATAATTTTTTAGTGTGTAGAAAGTAAGGTAGAGTTCGTTAATCAGCTATATGCGATGAAAATTCAAAAAGTTAGAGCTTTTTTAATATTTGTTAATATGAGACTTCCGGTGTATTTAAAGTTTGAGGAAGACGGGTTGAGCATGGGGTGCAAGTATTTATCCTCGATCATGTGTAAAAGGGAAATGAGAAGTATAGTGAAGTCGAAAGAAGGTGAAGCTGAGGAAATGGAACTGAGGAAAGTGTTGGTGAAATGTTTAGAAGAGAATTGGAATTTCATTGCTTGGTAGAAAAAGATGGCGTGGAAATTCGGCGGTTAGAAAGCGCACCGGAAGGACAGGGAAGAGCGTAGGCGTGAATAGGGCTATGTCTGACTCGAGTAGTGGAAGGTCTGGAAGCGGAGAGTGCCGAGACTGTGTGGTGAGACCCGAAGGGAGTGGTGGTAGCGACACGGGGGATTATTGTGGTGAGGCAATGGAAGAGAAGGAGGAAGAAAAGGTAACACAGGCCGACAAGATTTATAACCCAGAAACTACACGGAGATAAGTAGACATGGGTGGCCAATGCGTTAGACATGCCCAGGCAATTTCAAACTTGAATTAGTGCGTTCGGTATGGATCGACATGGGCCTCTCGACTTTCGACATGGGCTGCGCTTGTCTCACGCATGCGTCACCCGTGTCTATGACACGGACGGGAAAACATCGGGAATCCGTGCGCCGACATGGGTAGCCAATGTCTAAACACGGTCCGCAATGTTTGCGAAAAATTCAGCGCATGCGCGTTTCATGTACTCGCAATGTTTTACAATGTTCAACTGATTTGACAATTCCCCAAACGCAGTTTAGGTTAAAAATCACTTCTACGTGAAAAAAAAACGATTCAGGTAAATAAGAAATTTTTTTTCGTTTTCCTTCAAGAACCGAGATTCTGAATAATTACTTCGCTCCTTTGCGTGTTTCCAGTATGTCAGAGATTTATTTTAATTCACAAAATCCCGTCCCTAATGCAAACACTATAGTGTTTGAATTAGGGACGAGATTTTGTGAATTAAAATAAATCTCTGCCAAACTGAGAACAGGCAAAAGGAACAAAGTAATTACTTAGAATCTCGGTTCTTGAAGAAAAACGAAAAATAATTTCTTATTTACCTGAATCGTTGTGTTTTCACGTAGAAGTGATTCTTAACCTAAACTGCGTTTGGAGAATTGTCACATTATTTGAACATTGTAAAACATTGCGATTACATGAAACACGCATGCGCTGAATTGTTCGCAAACATTGCGAGACCGTGTTTAGACATTAGCTACCCATGTCGGCGCACGGATTCCCGATGTTTTCCCGTCCATGTTATAGACACGGGTGACCCATGCGTGAGACAAGCGCAGCCCATGTCGAAAGTCGAGAGGCCCATGCCGATCCATACCGAAAGCACTCATTCAAGTTTGACATTGCCTGGCCATGTCTAACGCATTGGCCACCCATGTCTACTTCTCTCCGTGCACCAACAGGTATTTTAATTTAATCTATAACATGCGTGAAAATCAAAGAGTTGGAAATATTTAACCCATTAAAGTCTGCACCCAGAATCCGTTGACTAAAAATTCAAGAAAAAATTTAGGAATAATCTACGGTCATTTTTTGAGCGGTTTTTGCAATAAAATTTTCTAATACTTATGTTCAGTTTTCTCGGCTTCCATTGAGTGTAAGATAATTCATAGCCGCCTTACGAGATGTGGAATAGTCCACTTTAATCTAATCCACATATTTATTTTGCAGAATTTTAAGTTCATCACATAAACATTCTAGAAAATCGAAAAAGTGGATGTGCCTTATATGGTACAATGGGCACTAATTGGTTAATAGAAAAAAAAGTATTTTCGATCCATATAAAACCTTTCTTTCCTTGATATTATTCACATTACGTGTAAAAATAATGATAAGCAAGGTGAAGAAGTGCGATCTTATATTACATTCCAAAAATTTTTTCATTTAATGATAAGCATATGATTTTAACATTTTACAATATTCTTAAGTTTAAATAAAAACAAGATCTGATTTAAGAGACTTATATAATATTCTTTTATCGTAAAAACATTGTAATCAAAATCAAAGAACGCACGGTGAGCTACGAATTTAATCCAAAGGGTCTCTCACCTCTCTATTTTCTTTTGATATCTTTTCAGTAGTGCCCCGCGATATTTTTGACACCATAAAGAATAAAGTCGTTGGAGCGGTTATTGAATGAACTAAATTTAAAATTTTTATTTTCAGGTTATTGTGTACATTTTTGTAAAAACAACTGCAAAGTCTTTGCAACTGCAAATATCTTTGCACATCCGGGACCTATTCAAATTTTTGAAAAAGTGTAAAAAAATGCACATTTTATCAGTTTATTGAATATTTTTCCATTTGAGTGCATTCTACTCTTAGGTTGTAAGATAAAAAATTAGTGTGTGTTAAATTCCCTGTAAAACTAAGAGAAAATTAATGTTATATCTCATAAAGTTTAGGAGCTACAGCCTTCGGAAATTATATTTTGCTGAAAAAATAAACTTTAAAAAATATTATTTTTAGGCTTTGTGAAATAGCTAATTCCTTATGCACTGTAGACAAAAATAGTAACAATATGAGTTAAAACAGAAGAAAGCTCCTGCAAATCTGAAAAAACATACGATGGTCTACCTCACATAGGTCTGATGTTATAGCGATTTGAGAAACACCCACTTTTATAAAAACTTATTCAACAGTTAATTTTCTTCAAATATTGCGTTCCTGGAGCACTTCCCATTAGGAGTCATTCCCGCAATAACAAAAGAATGTTGCGGTTCAATATATTTTTGTTTTTTCATTGAGTTTATGTCAGTTTAATTGTCTGAAATTATCAGAAAATATGCCGAAAGCAGGTACGCAGGATTAAATTGTCCTTAAAATTTGTTTACTCTATTTAGGAGGAACCAAATGTAAGGGAAATTGAAAGTTCACATAGAGGAGATATTTTTGAGAATCATGCTTCTAATGAAAGTTTGCCTTTCGTTTTGTGCTCCAGTTTTAAAAGAGATGTTGCAATCAAGATTGATCACGTAACTTGGCAAGTAAATGGCCCTTATCTTATTTGAACAATTCGGAAACTTCTTAAATCAGATAAAATACAAATAACTTTAGATAAAACTCGAATCAAAATACCGGGAGCCAGTTATCCACGACGGATAACAAATTCCATAAATTTGTCTTTATTCAGGGAGTGGTATTTTCTGAAAAGAGCAAAACAGCTTGAAGGACCAATTTTAATTAATTATAATTTGCCTTCAGTACGGCATTAATTATTTAATGCTCACAATACAATAATCGATATCGGAAAACATAAGAAAAGAAACGATTTATTACATTAAAATGTGCGTGGTACACGCCACGTGGCCCGAAGGCTGACTCCACACAATCAAATTCACTTAAAATTAGCAATTACAATATCCCGATATCAAAGCTAAAATACCGAGCTGACACAAGCAATCAAAATTGAGTTCAAATTTTCACGGTAAACTAGAAGGGGCACTCTATAAAAATTGGAAGAAGTTATGTGACGGTTTTCATAACCTCAAAAACTAACCGACACAACTTTAGCAAAATTTAATAAAGAATCTACACAATAATACTCACGAGATAAATGTAAACCTTACCTCAGACACCTTTTGCGATGGACTCAGCTTTCCTTTAATTGCAGGTAAAAAGAATCCTCTGAACATAGCTTACGCGGCTAAAGGTTAATCTATATTCCAAGAGTCCCAGAACAAGAGTGATGGGAAAATACGCAACCGCCAGAAAAGCGAGGTCCGCGATTTATTCTAGCCCAATAGGAGACCGGCGAGTTCCTCATCTGATCTTTCGACAAAATCAATACTTTTGCCAACCACGAAACTGTCACAAAGGTGCCCCACGCTTAACCTAAAATCGAGTGTAGGATAGAGATATCGTGGGTAATTATAATACAATTTTATTGACCTTCATTAGGCTTTATCCAATACTACTAATAATGTGTGGGATCTCACACATCGACTTCTAACATTTCTCATCAATTAGCTTTTTCTACTAACTGCAAGGCTCGAAGCACGTTAGGTATGCCCTGCAGCCCATCGAGTCCACCCGCTGTCGCCCTCTAGTTGGCTTGGCGGGAGAATTCGAACACCACCAGGTCTCCCTATCAGAACTATCGATAATTCTCGGCCTCAACTCCGGCTAACTAGGTTTATCCCAAGATAAGCGGTCGATGGGAATCCTCATGTAAATGGTCTTGTTCGTGTACATGAAATAAAATAACGAGAGTGCTCCTTTTGAAATAGTTGGCCTCTTGCTCTAGGAGTTTGATATCGCGAACTCCCTTGTCCCTACCTCTGCCGGAAACATGGGTTTACAAAAGTGAAGTGTGGAAATTCACCACATCACAACTCCCTCCACCATGCCGGAATCTAAAGGTCGCAACCATCTGGTAAGCGTATCATCTAATAGAACATTTTGAGCCCTCAACACCACAAATCGGAAATTCAAGTGTTAACTTAGAACTTCGTCCAACTTTTTCAAAAGGCACTCAATTCGGTAGAACTTCGAATAATATAAGATAATTTTCGGACGATCACAGAAATCATAAACACAGTGGTACACGAACACAAAAAAAAAAACGTGCCCATGACCATCGGTAGGTTGTCAAAACCAAAATCTAACAATTTCTCGACAACAAGTGGAGGTTTGTTTCGCAACCCCAGCAACTCGAATATATATATATGGGGCATTATTTCTCAACTGCCCCAACTTTAAAAGTCATGTTCTTCGATTTTCCTTAAATTCTGGGAATATGTTCACCTACCCAACAGTACTTAATTAACAAATTTATAGACCACGATTACCACCACTCCCCAAGTGGTGGGGTGTGAAATTTTCATCCCCAACGCCTGCACCGGAACTTTCAAAAGCCTGTAATTTCCTTTCTGCTTAAGCGATTTAAAGTTTTGATGAGGGTTTTTGAAATTTTATTTTGCACTCTTTCATTCCATTTTATTGACGAAAAAAATTTTAAAAATTTCAAGCATTTTTTAAACAATTTAATTGTTTATTTTTTTGCAATTTAGGGTATTTTAATTTTTTTATGAATGGTCTTAAAATAAAGTTTGACTTTTTAGCTTCAAAAAAGGTCCTTAGTAAAAAAACGGTCTAGTGAATAGTTTCCGAGATATAGGAAATATATAGTATTCCACAGTCCAGTTTGCAACTCTACAATTCTTTCAATACGTTCAAGTTTATTCAGAATGAAATGAAATCAGCTAGTAAACGATTTAAGAATGTTTGCTGGCGAGTCAGAGGAAGTTTCAATTATTTTTTATTTGTCATAAACAAATAAAAGTGCAAATTACTTTTTTCAGAAGTGATGTTGATTTCTCACAGTATGAATGATTCTTTACCATTATAGTTAATCAGTTTACAATAATTATTAATTATTTATAAATATTCTATGAATAAATTCAAAATTTAACGGTTTTTAACATATAAACAGTGCTTTTTGAAATGAATCAACTGCAGAAAAATTATGAATTAACGCCTGTCGTTAGCTTACGATCTCTAAAATCATAGTTTTCAGAATTGCACTGCCACGTGGAGGTGGCAGTGCAATTTTAGACTCCTTCGGGGTACTTAATTCAAAAGAATCTTCTCGCCTCTCACTATTAGGGGTGCTTGTTTTTTGTGAGTCCCCTCGCCTCTCACTATTCAAAGTGCTTAATTTTTATTAATCCCCTTGCTTATCACTTGACAGCGTTTTCTAATTGGTTCGCCTTTTCTTCTCATCGGCTTCCGTCTTATTCGTATTTTCTATGATATTCTTTCTGGTTATACGCGTTGGCATTATTATTTTTCTGACTCCCTTTCTTTTTTTTTGAAGGACTCTCCCTATTAGAGGTACAAGGTTTAGGAATAATGTCAGTTTTCTCTTCACAGGAAAATCGTTTAAGATTCAGCTGTCCCACGTTCTGACAGCCTTACTGAACCGATCTGCTGATTCCAATGTCATTGCTGAATAATCATCTTTAGAACTGAAGAGTACAACTGTTTCCTTCAAATTTTCTCTGGCCCATTCATATAAATCAGGAGCACTTAGAAGCTGCTTATCTGCTGGACGTTGCAAGCTGGATCATGATGCGTTGCTTTAAATTTCCTCTGATTCCATCGCATGATCCTTTCCCGTGCGCAGTTGTATGGAAAGTGCAGTATGCTGGAATTTCAAAATCTTTTTCATGGCACAGAAGGTTAGCGAAGTTATATTTATTTTTAAAGTGATGCGGTGCTCCATATGTGACGTAATGATACTTTTCAAGATGAAAATGCTTCTTAAGATATTCATCAATTAATTTTTGGCAGAGATAAACAGCAAACGTGTCATGGTTTAAGTTATCAAAAAATTATGGCGATGCTCATATGTTTCAATTCATCTCCCTGGTGGTAGTAGATAACGACTGTGAAAATGGATTCCTGATTATTATTCCAGTGAGAAGACTGGAAGCATTTTGAAAAACGTAAGCATAATTTTCCGCGAAATCAAACATGATTAAGAAAACTCCAGCCAACAGAGTGTCTTTGAGATTCTTGATGAACGAAATCTTGGCACAAAACTCATGAGATTTCAAGTTCAAAAGTTTTTCGCAGAGTCGTTCTATGAAGATATTGGTCTCAGCTACTTCAGTTACCAGATGGCTCCTATCTGTTTGTTGCCAAATTTAATATTTTAACTCACTGACGCAGTTTTCATCCAGAAGTTCAGTCAGGTCTTGGATTGGTGGACATCATTATTTCTAAACAGTCGTGATAATTAATTAGTTTTATATCGGAGTCTTCAGTTAGATGCTTGATATCAATTGCATCTAACATAAGATGCACATTTTCGTTATAAACAAACATACACACTTAAACTGTGTGGGCACCACTTCCTCCAGCTAAAACGCAATGTCGAGGCCTAAGTTGTGCAAATTTCAAAAATCCAATTTTCATGTCCTCTCTCTATATTTTCAAACTGTCGTATTACTCTAACATTTTGCCCAAGATGAGTCGTTTTTGCACATGTTCGTGAGTTCCGTCTGCCATTTTTATGGATACAAAGTCCTTCTTCCCAGGCATTAATCGACTGTTATGGTCATCTTCATAAAAACTAGTCACTGCTACTTTAATTTCTGGTGGCAGTTTTTTTCCTAGCTTGAGTCCAGGTAAAACCAGTATTCCATGTTTTTGAAATAATTTGTGAGCTTCTCGGACTTGACGTTCCGTTCAACTAAATTCTTCCATTACCTTTCTACGGCTCTAAGATTTAGGGGCAAGTGTGAGTAATGTCATTTTTTCGTCACATTCAGTACTTACCTTAAATTTTTCTATAATTTTGTTGAATAGTTTCCAGACCTGCTGTGTGTATGATTTTTACAACCACTATATTCTATCAGAACCAATAAACAGTCGATCATCGCTGATTTCTTTTTCTACTCTATTGTCATCACCTTCACCGCCATTAACAACTTCTTCCACTTCAACAGATTCTTCTTCCATGCTGGATTCATTTGGAGGCACTTGTAAACTCAATTTATTAAATTCTTTTCTACAAGGCTGGCAAATTTTAGCGTTGTTCGGCAATTAAGGAAATTTTAACCTTTGACTTACCGACAAACGTGTTTTCCAATGTTTTCCAATGATTTCCTTGCTAAAAGGATAAGCACAAAAATTACCCCAAGGTATTTTTGTTGACATTAATACTTTGCAGAGAATCAACCAAGACTCAGAAAAATGTCCTATGGTGTCGAAAGAATACGTTTTAACACAAATGAAATTTCCTCTTATAAAATTGAAGGCTGAGAAGATTTTCCTTTGTCTCAAAAAGAATCTTTTTGCAGCAAACATAATCAATTTGCGACAAACTTTATTTTTAGAACCATAGCAAACTAGTTTAGTTTGTTTGCCATAGTTGGGGCAAAGGGGCGAACCTCAGAAAAGGCTCACCTGCTCCCAACCCTAGACCTGCTTTTCGTCGCTGGTCCTGTTCATCCATGATACCCATCTTGTCTTGCTGAGAACATCTTTGTCCCTAGGAGGGATTTAGTGAGCCTCTGACTCCTCAAAATCTTCGCGGACAACCCATGTCATCTTTTTGATGGTTTTGGGGATAGCCCCTTAATAAGGTTTTAAGTGTCGATTATGTTCTTTCCCCGCATAATTTACCGAGATTGTTACTAAGTCGTATACTACGGGTGAACGCCGACGGAAAACATGCTTTGCCTTGTCCCAGAAAATTTTTGTCGTCCAAAGACCAAATCACCGACTTTAAAACTTACGGCACGCCTATGCTCATCGTAATATTTCGCTTGAGACTCATAGACGCGAGCAAGATGTAGCCGGATTAAATGTCGTAACTCGTCTAATTTCGTTACACGCTCTAACCACTCGGGATACTTTGGATCCTGACGTGCTATATCTTTCTTGAGTTCGTTTCGTAGATTACGGTAGGGCAGTGGCTCGCGACAAAAATTCAAAAACGCGGGGAAACTTTTAAGACGCCATTTTTTTATGATTTTTTTATGATTCTTCAGAAGGAACATTACAATCATAGTTTTCAGTACGATGATCGTATCTAGAACCCTATTTAGCCAAGTCAGGTGTTCTGCAAACGTCTGTGTAACTACATAGACAATCGTTACACAATCTGAAAAGCGTCCGGGTGTACTGAAAGAATCCCCTACCCTGGACAGCAAAAGCGGTATACGGTCTACTATCCGGATCTAACAAGATCTGATGATACGCCGAACTCAGTCAATTTTTGAGATATACTTAGCAGCTTATAACTGTTTAAGTACAGTAGGACCTCGTTCGTGTCGCACTCGTTCGTGTCGTAGTCGCCTTCATGTCGTGGTCACGTGACGCCTCATAACCTCGCTCGTGTCGTGGAAGTGACGGCAAAAATCTGCGCACGCACCGCAAGCCAGTATTGTGATTAGCAGAGATACTCGTGATACATTAGAATCAATCACGGAACGTACAACTATGTACGCCCCTGAAACAATCGGAAGAGACGTTTGCGAGACGAACGAGGTTCACGGTCCCAAGTCCGCGACACGAACGAGGTCCCACTGTATATCAGACATATACGGAAGCGGGTATGCATCCTTTGTCGTGATTGCGTTCAACTTCTGAAAGTTCAGGTACATCCGATACTTCCTGCCATTTTTCAAAGCCATAACTATCGGGATCTTCCAATCGCTAGTCGATTTTTCTTTAATGGGATTACTATTCAAAAACTTAATGGAATGCTGGACCAGGTGTGTGGCACGTAACTGGAGAAATTTTCTTTTTCAAAAATCTTTTTAACTCTCCTTCCTGCTCGTCCAAAAAGTCCATTATCCCTCTACAGCCTTCTTTCTCTACTAACCAAGTCTTAAGAGGCTAGATGTTCACCGGAAGTGTCGGGCATAAATACCGTCTTCGACCGGGTACCGAAGAACATGTCAAATCTGCCCTGAGCGACAAGGCCTAAAACCATTTCGGTATTAAGGATAGTTGCTATCCTGACTTCGCAAATCCTAGTTATTCCATCTATTGTCAGTGGCAAACTCACCTTACCCTCGATTCCGTCTGAAGAACCGTTAACCATAATCATGCGGGTTTTCCGAGATTCATCTAAAATCTACGAATAGCTTTAAAAATCTTTAAACCAATATCTTGCCTAATCAATGTTCTAGAGGAACCATTATCAATCAAATTATCTATAGGGAATGAGTCTATCATAACCATCACGTGTACTCTATTAGCAATTTCCTCACTCTCGGCAATACCACTGATTATATCCCGCTTAGAAATATTCTCATTGACTACCTTAATATTCTCAAGGTCTTCGGTAATCAATTCGGATGTATCTAGTTCTATCAAATCTAAACTATCTACTCTAGCAGAAGGAATCTCGATATTGTCTTTATCCTGATTTTTAAAATCTACAACGTCCTCAGGACAAGGAGATAGTTCCTGATTAATAAAATCTACAACGTCTACGGGAAATTTTGCTGCGATAGAGTCCATACCAACAACATCTTCCCTATGAACTTCAACCACTACTATCATCAGATTCAGTTTTTCCTTATTTTCCTGATCTAAAATTTCTACTTTCGGAAAAATCTAAATTTCAAAATCATTATGGGGGTCCAGGGGTACAAACTCACTTAAATCCGAATTAGCCTGTACCGATTCGTGTATTACCTCCTCCAATCTTTTTGTGTCGATGAAAAAACGTTTGTTTTCGACGGTCTCGGAAGGTTGAGAGGCAGTGTCGACCGACTTCACTGCTTCTTTTCCCCGTTTCCCGAGCAATTAGAGCAATTTCGAACCGTGTACCCCTCGGTTTTACATGCGTAACAAATTAATTTGTTCGGGAATTTCGCGCAGCCTTCCTGGTAATGTCCCGGTAGCTTGCACTTGAAACAAATTACTTCATGAACATCGCGTTTTTTTTCAGAATTACACAGCCCCACAAAAAACAGTTGTCTGACCGGCAGACCAAAGCAGTATATTCTTATGTATTTTGACCTGCTGAATCTAAATCCAAAGTCAGAAATATCAGATTGGCTCTTTTTTTAACCCTAACTACAAAAAAACACCTGTAAACAGGCGGTTTATCACCAAATTCCAAAAACAAAAAGAAAGTAGTCTGCTCGGCTGTCTAGAGCAGTGTATTCTTATGTATTATGACCCCCTGCATCCGAATCTGAAGTCGGAAATACCATATTGGCTCGTGTTTTAACCCTAAACTTAAAAAAGCACCCGTAAAATGTCGGTTTTGCGCCAAATTCGAAAAAAAGAAAGTGGTCTGTCCGATAGACCAGAGGAGTGTATCCATGTGAAACACTGCTCTGGTCTGCCGGTCAGACCACTTTTTTTTTGTGTGGCTGTGTCATTTGTCGATTTTCCTGCACTTTCGATTTTTCGTATGGCATCAGCAGGAGCAAACAACGGCTGACCACCCCCGTCCTTAGGGCCGCTATTAGGGTTCGCCTTTCTATTTTTCCCTCCCTTTATTGTATTATTACCGGTACCTGAATTTACTTTTTCATCTTTAACTGCTGCCACTGGCTCTCGTTCTTCCGTAATCGCTGCTGTGTGAATTTTCTTATTAGAGACCTGGTAGGGTTCAGTTCGATAAGCAAACTCTGCTAGAAAGAACTCTCGGGAGGAAAAGGATCCATATATTCTTTAATGGCTACCTATTCATTTTCCCACGACCGACTGATAGATGTGAGTTGTTAAAAAGACCAAAAATCCGATCGATGAATCACTCGATCTTATTCTGGTTCAAATCCGCGATGTGTCCAATCGAGTTGTTCCACCATTTCATAAATCAACCGATGTTGGTTTATGAAATGCCAATGCAAAAGCCGTGCAAATTCGTGATATAATCGTCTATCGTTTCTTTCGATTCCTGTGTACGATTATAAATTTGTTCTCTAATTCGACGCTCGGAATTGTTGTCTCCGAATCGTCGCTTAAAATCTTTCTTAAAATCCCTCCATCCCTTCCATTTATTTCACGAATTTCGGAACCAAAACAACGCTACCGATTTTGAAATCCTAGGCATAACACGCATCAGTTCATCACTCGTGATGTTATTTATATTTCGACATTCGTCGAGTCTAGTTAAGAAATCCTCGGCACTATTTCCCAGTTTCCCATCAAAGAATATTTTCCAATTGCCGATTATTCTACCGAAATCTTTAGTATAGCCTCGATTCCGTCGATCCGGAACGCTTTTAAGGTCTGAATCCGCTGGATTAATTTCGGAATAACTATCATGAGTTCTTTTGTCCTCTGCGTTAAAACCCGGATGATTCCCCAACGCGGTAGGTGGAAACCTTGGATTGCGACCAGGTCCAATCCGATAATCGGTATCGTCTAACACCATAAGTCGATCTAGTAAGGCTGGATTCTTTGACAAGGGCATTTCCCTGGCCGCATTAATTGAAACTTGTCGACGTTGTCGCGAAAATAAATCATTCGGAAGTGAATTTTTGCAGAGAAATCGATAACCACTAATTAAGCTATCTTGTTCGTCCTGAGTTCCGTTACTCCCACCATGCCGTGGCGGAGCACAGTGGGAGAAGAAGCACATTTTTGACAGTGCCATTCTTAACGGATTTTGATTTTTTTTAGAACCGACCGCAACGCTTCCAAGTATAACGTGTAACTGTGCCTTTTTTATTTCGACTTAACGGAAATTTGTTATTTAACAACAAAGTTACAACTTTTTGTTGCTAAACTTTTCCGTGATACCATTTCTTCTAAGACTTTGAAATTCATTAAAAAGGTCATTAATCAATGTAATAACTCACTGAAAATAATTTGTAGTGGGTTAGAGTAGCAAAGAATTTTTTAATAATGTTATAAACAAATTAATCAACAAAAGTCATTTTTTCGTAATTCGCAATTATTAGCTAATTTTGACCCATATAATTATATATATATATATATATATATATATATTATTATTATATATATATATATATATATTATTATATAATTTTGACCCATAGCTAATACTTGCCAATTATTTAAACAATTTTTATAAACAAATGCATAGTTTGACCATTTTTTGACGGAAAGGCTTGATTGTTTTTGCATAAACAACTTAAAATGTTTTGCTTAAGACCACTTACTATCATGTTTTTCATAGTGACCAAAAAATGTTTATTATTATTTCTATAAACAAATGCAAATTTTAACCATTTCTTGATGAATCGGATTGATTTTTTTGCGGAATCAACTTCAAATTTCTTGCTAAAGCTACCATGCTGTCATATTTTTCATAGTGACCAAAAGTCTTAATTATTTGAACAATTTTTATAAACAAATGCAAATTTTGACCACATTTTTCATTAACAGGCTTGATTTTTGTGCGGAATTAATTCGAAAGATCTTGCAAAAGACTCTATGCTATTATATTTTTAACAGTGGCACAAAATGATAATTATTAAAACGATTTTTATAACCAAATGCTTTTTTTGACTATTTTTTCATGAATAGGCATGATATGTGTAATAAATACTCCATAAAACGAATCCAGCTTTGTAATATAGGAAAACCAAATTTGTAAAATTCTGTTTAACACTTACGTTTTAATACCATATCAATATCATTCATTAACCCAAAAAATGTTACTACCAGCTCGCGACCTAAGAGGTACAAAAAATGTTATAAACACTGACTTGTCAGATGGATCAGAGTTGTCACAGTGTTCTTTTAAAGACCACGACTGTCTTGTCGTTCGTTGTTCACCAGCTTTGTCGACACCCTATTTTCCTAAAAATTCTATTTGTTCCTGTTTTAAACTTTGAAATTGTTTTTCATCAATAAGTTGAAATATTCTGCGAATTGTATGATCGAGTAAATAAATAAAATGAACACTTGCTCCTAAATCATTGATTTCTATGTGATTAGGATAACAGTCTTGCTTGGCTTTTGTTATGTCATCGTAAGGTAGATACATTTTACTTTCAAACATTTGTAAATTATGCTCTCTTATTTTACGATAGGTCTCTTTTGAAAGACGAGCATCAGTCACAATAGCCAATGCTTTACTTCTTTTACGATCACTGTAATTACTCTCCTCTGTTTCATCTTCTGACTCAGCATTGTATACCTTAGGTGTTTCTTTTTGTTTTAGTTTCAAAGCCATTTGCAGTTCATCATATGCATGGTTCGAAGCTAGTTCTATTGCTCGTCTTATTTTAGTTTTACTTTGAACCCTTCTCGAGCGATAAGCGTAGTCGACCTTTTTTTTACTATGAGATCAGAACTTTCATAATCTGTAATTTCATTATCCAGCTCTTCTATATTCAGGACAAGCATTTTCTCTAAAAAATCTTTATATTTAAGTTGAAACCTGTAACTTTTACGAGACATACTGATGCATTTTTTTAAATTGTGTCAAAAAGACTGTTGTTATTTTGTTTCTTAGGAATTGTTGTTCAGTTTCAGACAGAGAGTACGTTGACTTTAATTTTTCTATGAGCAAATCTGTTCCTTCAGAGTTATTGGCGTAATTATTATTCCATATTAATTCACGTTAATATCAATATTTAAGTTGGCTAGGTAATTGAGACATTGTAGATCAACACTTAGCAGTTAAAAAATTAACACAAGCTATTTTTAATTTTACGAAACTAAGATATAATTTATTGGAGTATCAAAAATATTACGAATCACAGAAAAATTTACATGTTCAATTTTATAACGATAACATTACAAAAATGTTCTATATTAAAACAACACAGTAAAAACTCTGGGATCAATTTTGTTGCAGCTACTTTCAAAATGGGTCCCTCGTAGTTGGGGTACGAAAATATAGTCGATAGTTTCGTACCCTAACTACGAGCGACCCATCTTGAAAGTAGCTGCATTAAAATTGATCCCAGAGTTTATACTGTGTTGTTTTAATTTAGAACATATAACACTTTTTGTACTTTTAGTGTTATAAAATGGAAAATGTAGATTTTTAAGATTTCCTGAGAAACAAAAGAACAGCAATCTTTTTGAGAAATTTAGAAGAAAATGGATCAGTGTATCTCGTAAAAGGGACAGGTTTCAACTTAAATATAAAGATTTTTTAGAGAAAATTCTTCTTCTGAATACAGGAAAGCTGAATAATGAAATTACAGATGATGAAAGTTTTGGTGTCATAGTAAAAAAGGTCGACTACGCTTATCGTTCGAGAAGGGATCAAATAAAACTAAAATAAGACGAGCAATAGAACTAGCTTCGAACCATGCATATGATGAAATGCAAATGGCTTTGAAACTAAAACAAAAAGAAACACCTAAGGTAAACGATGCTAAGTCAGAAGATGAAACTGAGGAGAGTAATTACAGTAATCGTAAAAGAAATAAGGCATTGGCTACGTTTACTGATGCTGTTCTTTCAAAAGAGAATTAACGAAAGATAAGAGAGCATAATTTACAAATGTTTGGAAGTAAAATGTATCCAGCATACGATGACATAACAAAAGTCAAGAAAGACTGTTATCCTAATCACATCGAAATCAATTATTTAGGAGCAAGTGTTTATTTTATTTCTTTACTCGATCATACAGTTTGCAGAATATTTCAACTTATTGACAAAAAAGAACTTGAAAGTATAAAACAGGAACAAATAGAATTTTTAGGAAAATGGAATATGGACGGAGCTGGTGAACAACAAACGACAAGAAAGCCGTGGACCGTAGAAGAACACTGTGACAACTCTGATCCATCTGATAAGTCAGTGTTTATAACATGTTTTGTACCACTCAGGTTGCGAGCTAGTAGTAACATTTTGTGGGTTAATTCTAAACCAAATTCAATAATTTATTGCCTACCAATCAGTTTTCAGTTTATAAAATAAACTGTTTCAGTAATAACAGGTAAATATTATAATAAAATGCTAGAAAAAATAGAAAATTATTGTTTGGAGATACATAATATGACTTTTAACATAAAATTCAATCTAAAATATAGTATGCTTGATGGTAAAACAGGTAATGCGATAACAGGGCAAGTATCTCCTGCTTCCTGCAATATATGTGGTGCTAAATCTGATAAAATGAACGATATTGATATGATATTAAAACGTAAGTGTAAAACAGAATTTTGGTTTAAGGTCAATAAGTTTAAGTTAATAATATAAAGGTTGGATTTCATCCAACAATTATTTGCTTTTTAAGCTAATTCATTATTTCCATATCACGATATGCTAAGAGCAATTATTTACCTTGCTCTTAGTCGTGTCAGAAGGCGAATTTGTCTTTAATAAGAGAATATTTATTTTAGATAACTCGATTCTTATGGCATGCAAATGCTTTTAATTTTACAACAATTGTGAACGTTCCCTAAATCTTCTCGATTGTTGAAACCAAGTATTTTCTAACTGAAAACCATGGATCGTGCGACTATTGGCAGACGAGGTGCAATGTCTGTGCTCCACTTAATCTACAAACGCGACCAGTTCACAAGATTAGCTGCCGCCTCGTAACCGATTATTACAACTCGCACATGTGTGAGTGTCGTGATAATCACTGGCTACTTTAGCTTCAGTCGGCTTGTGTTCCTTGTGGGATTAAATTTTCTGAATTTATTGCAAGTTGATTCTGATTTTCCAACCAAATAAGCTCTCAAAATGTGGGTTGACAATTCAGAGTGGACGATATATTTCCTTGTACAATTTAGGCTATTTGTAATTGAATGTCTTACGTTAGTGAGAAATTGATTCCTTGCTATTCCGTCTAAATGAGCTCCCAAGAAGTGGGTTAAAAATTCAGAATGGAATCAAGAATTAAATTCTACCACTCAGGCTTGTTTTACGCGTCCAGAATTGTTTATTTCAGAACAGTTATTTGTTATGTTCATCCAAATGAGTTCCCAAGAAGTGGGTTTAAAATTCGGATTGAACTCACAAACTGTCTTATTATTCTGGGTGCTGTCAGCAAATATCACACAGTGTAAAGGTTCTA
>JBAGKK010239129.1:0-21454 GCA_037177015.1 Euceroptres primus | reverse complement strand
GACAGTCAGGGCCGCCAGACGTTGTTTACATCACGACTCTCTGCGCATTTACTTTTGTACGTTCAGAGACTATATACTCGATCTTGAAGACTGCTCGCTCGAATAGCATTAGATCCAGGACCGTCTACCCCCGAGCCCGGCTCTCGATCCACCGATGAGTGTACATAGGAATTCCTATAGGAGTTCCTATATTAAGAAAAATATTAAAAATTAGTATATATTATATTTTAATACATTTTATTGGAATACATAGGAATTCCTATACGAGAATTCCTATAGGAGTTCCTATATTTTTTTAAATTAATATTTTTGAGTACACGCTTAACTTGAAATTTTACAACTTTTTTGTGTCAAGTTCAGTCTTTGGCACAATCGAGGGAAAAGTTGACGGCTCTATAAATTATAGATTATGTTTTTTTTAATTGTTCATCAATTAAAACGGAGTTTTTAATAAAAATATTCACGAATTTGCCTAAATCCAAAGATATAAGAGATTGATAAACCATTTTTATAAGTATAAAAAATTATGAAATAATTAAAATTTTTTAAGTTTCTTCGTCTCATAATTAATTCTCTACTAATTATAGATGATTACCATGCTTTTTTATTGTTTATCAATTAAAACGGCGTTTTTTATAAAAATATTAACGAATTTGCCTAAATCATAAGATAGATTAGAGATTGATAAATCATTTTTATAAGTATAAAAGATTATAAAAAATTAACATTTTTTAAGTTTCTTCGTCTCATAAATCTATGAGAACTCTCCAATTGAGGGCTCGGAAAGCAGAACCGACGGAGCGCTCCAGCAGTAAGCAGGAGTGGGGATGACGCGCACATAATCTATAATTTATAGAAAATTAATTATGAGATGAAGAAACTTCAAAAATGTTAATTATTTTATGTTATTTAAAATTTTATAAAAAATCGAAAAATTTACTATCTTTGTACTATTTGGAGATAAAAATTTCATCTAGTAGATTATCAAAATTAGGAGAACTTATACGCCCCACGAAAAAGAAGTGGACGCACAATTCTGACCGGTAGTGTAAATTTTGAAATTCGGATTTTTACGTTTCCTGCGAAAATGGTAATGAAAAAATGAAATATTTCATTCAATAATGGATTTTCTATTTTACCTGCATGTTAAGTGACTTCCTTTGACATAGCCAAGCCAGAATTCCTTGTACACGCATTAATTATTCAGTATTCACTACTCGAGACTTTAGCAGCCAGTACAGAAACTACAGCATCCTCTTCGAATTAGTAGATATTACTACTAAACGTTGCGATTTCTTAGAGTAATCTACAATAGATAATATTCTGGTAGCAAGTAGGATTACATTGTTGTTAAGTAGGAGTGTCCCGCAATTAGTAACTAACGTGGGATTTAGATAAAGAAATTGGGAGGGCCTCGATGCTCATGAACTTCTCTTCGACTCCTACTGTGATATTTTGTCTCAGTCTCGTGCCAACTGCTTTCCACTCTCTATTTATCCAGCGCAGTTCTTTACTCTGTGATTATATTAAGCACGATTAGGAAACTTGACTTCTTTCTTGGCTTTGATTATGCATTTAATTCTGTTGAAATTTCGCACGGGAAAACGAGATGGGCATGAGATCTTTTATCGATTTTCTAAATGGAATGCAGAGCTACAGTCTGACTGTCGCGGCACTCCCTCAAAATATTATAAACGAATAATTATGATAGAGCAGTATAAACATTCACGCTGGTATACTATTGATTGCGTGTCTTCCTCTGAGTCTTTTGCTTGTTCAACAAAAAAAAAAAGAAAGAAAAAATCGAAAAGAAGAAAAAAGGCGTTTCGCCAATTGGAAAGTGTTGTGACGGCACATTTTATAGGTTTTAATTATAAGTGTACAGGTTTAAGTGTCAACCGCACCGTTGTATTAAAAATGAGATCGTGAATGGGACAAGCAAAAGAATCCATTGACCATTAGGCGCGTACCGTGTAGTTTACAAAATGAAAGGAACTTTGACTCTGTTATAGCTTTTTTGCCATTTACATACTTGTAAATATCCATTATTTACATTTCATTCTTTATTTATTACTATACATTAATATCGATTATTATTGGTTTCTTTCGATATGACTATCGCTCTTGTGTAAAATAATTGTTCGCACTATGATTGAAGATTGTTTTTCATCATATTATTGTTATGAAAGAGAAATCGAAGCTATACATAAAAAATATATATATTATAAATATTATCTTGTTTTTAAGGTTTACCTTTGTACGAAACCAGAAAGTGACTTTGCGTTACGAAAACTGCCTAGACTAAGGATCTATCACTTGAATGTCACTACCATGTGAAACTTAGGGCTGTAATTAAAAAAACTACCCTAATACAAGTTCAAAGACATATTTGGGTTGTTTTTCTTGTTTCCTTCAGATTTATTATTTATTAATATTTATATTGCGACTGTTTATATTATCATCTAGACAAAATCGAAAATTTTTGTTTAAAAAGTGTTTGAATTCAAAGATGTTTCAATTTTGATTTCGAAGGTTTGAGATTTAGAAGATTTTTGTGATTTTGACTGGGTGCTTTTATAATTATTTAGTTTGTGTTTTTTTGTGAAAATTTAGGCAATTCAGAAAGCAATCGTGAAGTCTAAAGACGCAGATCTTTTATTAGAAATTGATCGTAAATTGAAACGCTCACAGCAATGTATTTGCTCTCTATTGACTCATCTGACAATAACGTAATTAGTCGATTGTGACATTAATTTATCGCCAAGTGGCAGTCTTCCGCTTTTAATTTCTCATCGAAGACAAAAACTCGAGCCTTCGTTTAGATGAATTTGTAATTTTTATTTGAACATTTCATTTTTAATATTATAAGACTCTTGTGTAATTTGGCAAGTGGTTTCTGATTATTATTTTTTTTTAAATTTGAATCAGGTAAAATGATAAGTACATTTTTTGGCCTTCTGGCCAAATAGATTTTTATTTTCAGTTGCGGTCGATCATAAGTGGATCATATCATGTAATGGTTTACTGTACAAATATTAGTTTTTATAGCAATTTCTTTGAGTGCCGAGTCCAACTAGGAAAACATGTTTACATTCTGTTGAAATGATCATCAAGCTGTATTTTTCCAATTACGGTTTGATTTGCGTTTCGGACAAAAATAGTTTTTGTAAAGAAGTAATTTTACAGTAATTCAATTAAGGAAACGATACTGATTGGAAAATATTCTCTGGTTAGAATTGAAATCATTTATAGATTCAAATAGAAAGATTAAATTTGAGTAGAGATGAAGTGAGCATTTTTTATGGAGGAATTAATATCTATGCTTTATAAGTAAGGATCTTTAAAAAAGTAATTTATGTTTGAAAGGAGGAACTAATTCTGGAATAGAGCGATGTGTATTCTGAGTTTATAAGCCGGAAGATAAATGGAATAACAATTATAATGATTGATGGTATTATGCAAACTAAACTGTTTGTCACATATATCAAACAATCCATCCTACTTCGTCTATTTCAACCTGCATTTCATCAATTTGGAAATGTTGACGTTTTTTATATTAAAATAACTATAAACAATTCTGAAGTTTAGAAAATTCCTAGATTTATTTTTAAAATATTAGTTTGAAATTCTCTTAAATATTTTGAAGATATTCTATTTTTTACACAATCTTTACACAATTATTTAATTACACACTATTACACAATCTACTACAAACACAAAAATGTCAGAAGAATAAAATTTCAAACGAGGGTCTTTTGAAATCTGGTGTATACATGAAACGAGGGTCTCTTGAAATCTGGTGTATACATGAAATCCATAGAAATTTTTGAATTCTTTGGAATCTGGTCTACGCTGAAAAATCGAGTGATCAACCTCTCGATTTCAGAAAAATATTCCAGATAAATTCAAAACAAATGTAGAAAATCTCTTTTTTCAAGCTTTGTAAAAATGAGTCGTACAAAACGATTACAATCGTTTTGTAATAAAAAAAATAGGTAATAAAAAACATTAAAAATTTAAAAAAATATTAACTTACCGTCAACTGCAGTAACGCTAGGACAAAATGAACATTTTTGTTATTTCAAGCATTGCCAAAAATCAGATAAACTTGGCAGAATTTTTTTAAACCATTGAAATATCTTCAAGAATATATTTTGAGAACGTAAGGAAAGTTCCATTGGGAAATAAACATTTTGCTACAAGTTATAAGTGCAGTTGTCCCAAAATGATTTCAGAATCCGGGGTAACTCTAGGAAACTCATTATTTGTTGCTAATTAATATTGTTAAAAAAATTTCTCGCTGGTGGAAATCTTTCTTTACATATTTTAGAGTAATTCTCAAAAAAACTTTTAACAATTTATTTATTACAGACAGTAAGGTATATTATTTTCTAAAAAAAGGAATTCCGTAAAAGTTTGCAAATTTCAGTTAAAATCAACCAATTTTGCAAACTTTTACTGAATTCTATTTTTCAGAAAATAATATACCCTACGCTCTGTAATAAATAAATCTTAAAAACTTATTTTGAGTATTACTCTAAAATATGTATAGACAGATGTTGAAATCCGAGAACAAAATTCTTTTAAATATTAACAACAAACAATGACGGTATGTTTTTTTAATTTAAAAAATATTTTTTAATGAAAAAAAAAATATTAACTTCTGAATTTTTATTACCAAAAGAAAATATTGACCTATGAATTTTTTTACTAACAGAAAATATTGACTTGTGAATTTTATTTCGTTCAAGAAAATATTCACTTGTGAATTTTTTCTTATTATAAGAAAAAAAAACATTATTCGTATTCAGTGACTCGAGTGACTCCAATCCCCCCCCCCCCGAAAAAATACAAAAGTCAATATTTTCTTTCGATAAGAAAAATGCACAAGTCAATGTTTTCTTATGATAAAAAATTTACAAGTGTGAATATTTTTTTCGAGTAACAGAAAATTCACAAGTCAGTATTTTCTTTTGGTAATAAAAATTCACAAGTTAATATATTTTTTCATTAAAAACATATTTTTTAAAAATTAAACAAACATAAGTTAATATTTTTTAAACATTTTTTTATTATCTATTCAAAGCGATTGTAATTAATTTGAACGGGCTCAAATGTCTAATTTTTAATTTATTTATAATTTAATGATTATTTTAATTGTCTCAATATGTTTTTATTAGATTTACATATCTTTAGTGCTCCGTTATTTTCTCCAGCTTTAAAGTATAAAATTCAATTTTAGAAATAAGTCTTATTTCGTGAAAAGAAAATTTATTAAAAGAAATGGGTTGAAAGAGAAATATGAGAAAAAGTAGCTTCATAGAAAATAAGAAATTCAAGAGAGGCGGAAGTTGGCTGAGGGTTATTACAATTTCGTTCTCAATAAGCAGGCGCACAACTTCCTTGCGACTAATACCAAAAGCGGCAAGTGGTTGCAGTTTAGTTCTCACTGCGATGCCACGAAATACGCGAATGTCTGATGACAAAAAAAAACCTTAAAAAAGAATTAATTTATTTTCAAATTAATCTGTTCATGCAACTAAGTTAAATACTTTTAAATATCAAAATATATAGTTATATACATATCTACCAGTGTCCTGAATCTATTTACTCAAAAACTATATTTTATTAAATATATGATACGTATAAATTAGAATTTCACATAGAATAAATATTATCGTTAATTACTAAAATACTTAGTAATTTTAATCAGGAAAAGGGAAGAAAAAAATGTTTAAAAAATGAATTTAAAATGATTCAATTTGGTTTTGGTCTGAAGACAATTAGGGGAAACGACTCTTTTTGATGTGAGTATTATTTACATTATTGGGGAAACTTGAAAGTTAATGCCATAAAAATTTCAAAAAGTTCATGTGAGGAATTGAGAAATTTGATTTTAAATTATACTATGAAATAAACTTTGAAAAGAAGTATAAAATAATTTTAAAAATCAATTACTTGTAACTAATATTTGGAATTGAAGAAAACCATGGATTAAAAAATATTGAGTTAAAATGTTATTTTTCGACAAGATTAATTTTTAATTGCAGCTTTTTACTGCATATTCACATTCTCATCAGCTGAAAGTATGTTTATGTAATTTTCTTAGACACTTTTTATTGAAATTCAAAATTTATAAGAAAATTTTTATAAAAAGTTCAAAGTTCAGAAACTTTTATTGTATTCATTCTTGTATTTTGAATTAAAATTCAATTTCAATTTTGAATTTTGTAAATGAAATAAAAAAATATTTTTAATCTTATTTAAGAAATTTACAAAATTAACAAAACAAACATCCCGACTTAAATTTTGGATTTTATGGGTTGATTATATTAATCTCTACAAAATTCTTAAAGATTTAACAAGATGAAAAGAAATTTTAACACCAAAAGAAATATTCAAACAGTGAAAGAAAATTTGGCAATATCATCGTTTAAGGGGAAGTACTGAAGAATTTTTGGATAATTGAAATCCTATTGATACAAAGTGTCCTAACATTCCTTTTTCTATTAAATTTTCATAGTTGGAAAAATTTACCTGAGTAAGAGAAAAAGTTTAAATTATTTTAGGCTTTAAAACCAAATTTTGTGGCAGAACTTTAAAATGCTTCTTCCGTTATTATTTTGCACACTTTTAAAAATATAATTATACATTTTAATTAATCATACATTTTATAAAAAAGGAAAAATCTAATATGGAAATATCTCCTATTATGGAGATAGAGAAATTCTTTTGGTCATATTTCCATATTACATAAACGTTCAAAGAAAGGTTAAAATTTGAGACTTCCGTCTGGAATTTTGGATTCTTAATTAATTAAAAAGGAAAAATTTAATTTAAAAAATGTTAATATTATTGCTCAAAAATGAATCTCCAATCGCAAATTTTATTATTAATTATTGTAGAAAGCCTTTTGTAACTTTTTAAGTTTATTTTAAAAACTTTATCCAAATTAATGTAAGAAGAAAAATATTAAAACTCTAGAGAATGAATATTTCGATATCTTCGAAAGTTTTTTTTTTAAATTGAATTCTTCGTTTTTTATGTGAAAGTTATATTGCCCGTAGATGGGATAAAAATGGTCCATGAAATTTTATACGATTCAGAAAGTTCACAGACGTATTTTGCAACCGACGTTCCGTCTAAGGATAGAGACAGAGAAAAAAGGAAATTGTAGACTGAGGAATGGATAGGATATGGAAATGAAAGCTCTCTCTTTCTCTCGATAAAAGGGAATTGAAATGGAAATTTTTGTAGATACCAAGCAAATAGGTACCTGAATTTGACTGACAATTCCAGTCGATTCTGCAAAATCAGAGGTACGAGAGGATTTTCTCTTCGTGCAATTTTTGAGATCTTGGTGTCAGCCTTAATTTGACAAAGAAGCTTTCTCTAACAAACCAACCAGATCAATGTTTGTTTCAATCAACACCTGTTTCTCTGACATTTCTATGATTTTCAAAAAATAAGATGCAAGATACAAATATAATGTTTTAAAATTTTATTTTTTATAATTTATTAATTATTTAGAAAATTATATTAAGTACAAAATTTAAAATAGATATTAAAAGAATCTTTTATTTCTATTCGTAAACTAATAATTTATCTAATATTTCATTTATTGAAAGGGAAGAAAGTGTTAATTAATTTATTATGTAAAGGCAGTAGCAGTAGAAATTTTGATATATACCTGAATTCAACAATTCAAAAGAATTCAAATAATTCGAAAAATTAAAAAGAATTCAAGGTTAATTCAAAAGAATAATTCAAAAAATATAAGATAAATTCAAAAGAATTCAAAGAATACAAGGTGAATTAAACAAAATTCAAAAAGTATTAGGTGAATTCAAAAGAATTGAAGGTTAATTCAAAAGAATAATTAACAGAATTCAAAGAAAACAAGATAAATTCAAAAGAATACAAGGTGAACTCAGAGACTTCAGAGAATTCAAGGTGAATTCAAAAGACTTCAAAGAATTCAGGATGAATTCAAAGAATTAAGGATGAATTCAAGGTGATTCAGAAGAATGAATCAAAGAATATTAGATAAATTCAAAAGAATTCAAAGAATACAAGATAAATTCAAAAGAATTCATAGAATACAAGTAAAATTTAAAAGAATTCAAAGAATACAAGATGGATTCAAAAGAGTTCAGAGAATTCAAGTTGAATTCAAAAGAATAATTCAGGGAATAATACAGGATGAATTCAAAAGAATTGAAAGATACAAAGTGAATTTAAAAGAATAATTCAATGAATACAAGATGGATTTTTAAAAAATTCAGAGTTCAAGGTGAATTCGAAAGAATGGTTCGAAGAATATGAGATGAATTCAAAAGAATTCAAAGATTATAGGGTGAATTCAAAAGAATACAGAGAATTGAAGGTAAATTTAAAAGAATAATTCAAAGAATACAAAAGAATTCAAAGAATACAAAATGAATTGAAAAGAGTTCAGGCACAAGAGTACACCTGAATTCAGAAGTGATTAACCCCTTGTGTAAAGATTATTTTTTAACATTTTGATCCCTCCCTACCCTATTGTAAGGGTCCTTAAGATGTTGTCAACCCCTTCCTCATTTTTTAAATTAATTTTTTAATATAACATTCTGTTTTTTATTAACATATAGCCACTGGAATACAAAAAAGTGTAAACTTCAATATTGTTTAATTGCAAAATATTAATTGATATTACATTCATGATGGAGATTTGTGTTCACCCTCTAGTATTAAATTAGTTCGTATTTCTTTATATGGGCTTTAGGGTCTATAATCAAAGTGAAAAATTTATTTTGAAAGCGGGATTTGACGTTTCATTTGAAGTATACATTATATGTAATATTTTTTAAATTAAGATCTGAACGAATTTTACAGAAAACTAGAACGAATAAATGGATCAAGAAATATAATTGATCAATGTGTACCACCCGGGTAGAAAAATGACCTGATCACAGTACGTTACAATCTTATAACTTATTATCAAGGATTAATAATAAAACAGAAGTTTCTAGTAAGTTGGATAAATAAAAAATTAAATAAGAAAGAAAGATTAACCTCTTAATTAAAATAAAAAGAAAATTTTACCTCAACTTTTAGTTTGTATTTACCTAAAAACTTTTAATTCGTATTATGTACTAACATTTGCTTATATCGAGTATCTTTATTTCTCTAAAAAAATTATAGTCCATAAAACTGCAATTAACTTTTTATTCTGATTTCGTTGAGTCTGAGTAATTAGAGAAGATTTCCTGGAAAAGTTCTTTAAATTGAAATAGAGAAAACTCTGAAGCCCGCATTACGATGACAGTTTTCTTAAGATTCGAAGCTAATAAAGTTGAGGAGTGAAATTGCTTTTCTATCCAACTCAATTACTTAAAGTAAGCAGCTTTTATCTGAAATTCGTTGATCCATTTGATTCAATTTAAAATGAAATTTATTCAGTTAGAATTTGTTTAACTCATGTTTAAAGGAGTTGTGTTACATAAGTCGAATAATTAAAAGAAAATTAAATTCATTTTAAATAAGCAGATGAGCGAATATGAATTTAAATTCGTTTTATTGAAATTCAATTTTCTCGAGTTTTAAAAAAACACTTCAAATTTATATCATTTCTATCATCTCATCAAATATTATACAATTCTCAGTGAAGGTATTATTTTTAATTAGTTTTTTAAAATGGAAATACTCGAATTTTAATTTTAAATATAATTCTATTTAATCAAATAAATGTGAATCAAAGAGTCTGTCTTTACTGCTTTTTCCATTTATCAAATAATAATATTTATCATTATTATAACGTAAAATATTTGTTTTTTTAAGGCACACACGAATTAATATTTATAATTTAATTAATTAACGTAATCACAATAGATCGATTGAATAATGGATCATAGTGGATTAAAATCAAACTACTTTAATGCAAAATAAATTTTCCTGTATGTATTTTAATATAACATCGTTTGCTAAATGTAAAGGAATAATCGATATTTCCAATATTTGATTTACAGCCTTTGTAATTTTCCCTTTTAACAAATACTCATAGGTACTTGAATCACAAAGCTTTGCATATTCTATGGATCGATATGAAGTGTCACTCTAGTTCCTGAAACTAGTTTGTCGTCTTCTGCAGAACAATAGAAAAATAAAAAATTCAGGTTTTTGTAAAATAAAAGGACCCTCAAGAATTAATGATCATTCATCTGAATATTAATTATAATTTTAATTATATTAATTTCAGCCTGATTATCACCTGATGTTGTTGACACTTTAAATTAAATTCTGAAAGGACTCGACAGTCTCTAATGAACTTTGATATTATAAAAAGGAGATTAATATTCTGTAAAACAAATTCAATTACAAATTTTTTTATTGTTTATTAGCAACAGTTTTTTCTTATTTCTTAATTTTATTTCAGGGTTTTCGTTAAATATTCCAAGATTCGTACATTTAATTTTTTTTTTTAAACGATTTATTTAACGTCGCATCTACATCTAGGTAATTAGCGACTAGAACGATATTTAGTAAGTTATAATTTTTACAAGTTAGAGTTTTGGGTAAATGTTCTGATAACGTAGCATTGATGGTGTTGCTCTTCAATTTGTTTTTACTGGGTTAAACGCCTTATGTTTTTCCTTTATATTAAAGAGGTTAGATAGGCTTCTTTAAGAAAGCTAATCGTTTTTTAGGAATTAATTTTAATTGTGCAGATAAGCAGCTTTACCGAATTTCGACATTTTCGATCCGGTTTTTTTAACAAAGCTTTATTCTATCACAAACATAAGAAATCAATCGAAAGAGCTCGATAAACTAATGCACTTTTTATTATTTTACTAAAAAACCTTAAAAATTAAACCTAAAATTTTAAAAATTGCCAATTTCCTGTTCTTTTATCCGATTTTTTTTAAAAGCTTTATTTTTCACCAAAAAAAAGAAATCAACCCGGAAAATTCGAGACACTAATGTACTATTTATTATTTATTAAAAAAACCTAAATAAATTTAATCTTAAAATTTTTTAAATAAAAAATTTCGAGTTTTTCGCTCCAGTCTTTTTTTTAAAGCTTTATTTTATTATTGAAACAAGAAATCTAACCATTTTTATCCCCTCCTCCAGATTAATTGAATTTTTCCATAGATCAGAAGATATTGTATAATATAATTTATATAATATGTCAGTTTTAACAAAAATTATAGTATATTATACAATATCTTCTGATATGTGGAGAAATTTAATTAATCAGGGGGGCACACAAAGGGGGGGGGGAGTCTCTTCGTTTCGTCGGAAGTCCTGGCCAATTATATACATGCTTTTAATTCGAATTAATATTCGAGAAATACAAATAAAGTTTTATTTAATTTTGCCCTCCCCCCTGATTAATTAAATTAACTTTAATTAACTTTTTCCATAAATCAAAAGATATTGTATAATGTAATATAATTTTTGTTAAAGCTTACAAATTATATTTCGAAAATAAATAAAATTACAATTTCTTTAAAGTTCCTCTTATTGATATCTTGTTTCAATGATAAAATTAAGTTTCTTAAAAAAAGTGAAAAACTGAAAATTGGTAATTTTAAGATTTTAAGTATAAATTTTTAAGTTTTTTATGAAAATAATAAAAAGTACATTATTTTCATGAGCTCCTCCGATTGATTTCTTATCTTGATGATAAAATAAAGCTCTTTTAAACAAAAAACCGGATCAAAAAAGCCGAAATTCGGAAAACCCAAAACCCCACCTGAATTCAAGAATTCAAAGAATATTAAAGAATTCAAAAAATTTAAAAGAATTTAAAGAATTCAGAACAATTCAATATGAATTCAGAAAAATTCAAGGTGAATTCAAAAAAATAATTCAAAAATACAAATTAATTCAAAATAATTCAAAGAATACTAGATGAATTCAAAAGAATTCAAAGAATTCAAGGTAAATTCAATGAACTTGCAAGGTGAGATTAATAGAATTCAAAGAATTCAATAGAATTGAAAGAGTTCAATAAGAATTCAAAAGCAAATTTGATGGACACTTGAATTCAAGAATTTAAAGAAATTCAAAAAATTCAAAAAATTCAGAAGAATTCAAGGTGAATTCAAAAGAATAATTTAAAAAATACAAATTAATTTAAAAGAATTCAAGGAATACTAGATTAATTCAAAAGAATTTAAAGAGTTTAAGGTGCATTCAAAGAATTCAAGGTGACTTCAAAGAATTTTCAAGGTGAATTTAATAGATTTCAAAGAATTCAATAGAATTCAAAATGTTCAAGAAGAATTGAAAAGAATTCTGGAACCTGATTTCAGTAGTGGTTAACCCCTCGTTTCTGAACTATTTTCTTTAAGTTAAGAAAGTCTGAAATAAATCTTGAGTTATCCTCTGAAAAGTTCCATATTATATTTTCGTTTCACTTCGTTTGCTTGCCTGGAAAGTTTGTCAGCGTAATTCCGACTGTTTCTATTGAGGGAGAGTTTGCTTTGAATGGCTGAGTATACAAGACTTTACCTACTTGGAATGTTTTAAATATTCACCGAAAGATTATGGCTCTCTTTTTACGCCTGACCTCAACAGAAACTTACTCTTGATTCGACATAAATTATTAAAATTAAAAATACAGCTAGGGTAAATGAAATTTCCCTCGTTTATTTAAAGAAACCCATAAATTTTCTTTGTTTTCTTGAAACTAAGAAGTCAAGCTTACTTTTTGCCCTATTAATTATATTCAGGGGTGAATAAAGGTACCTGATAATATTTTGCAATCCTTTTCCAAACACTAAAAACTTAGAACCCCTTAAAGACACATTTCCTAAATTTTCTGAAATCTTTTCTGAAGTTATTAGTTGAATTCTACCAAAATGTTGAAAGTACATACAGAATTTTTTAAAAATTAAACACACTGTTTTTTTAAATAGAAACAAATATTTCGTCATTTCAAACAAATTTTGATTGATTCAAATAAACATTTATTTGATTTAAATAAAAGTTTGGTTTAATCTAATAAATTTTGATCGACCAAGAAAATTTGATTGAATCTAAATTTTTGATTGCGTTAGCTGAAACGTTGGTTAAATCAACCAAAACTTTGGTTGACCATGTAGCAATGTATTTATTTGGTTGATGCAACTAAATTTTGATTGACAAATAAACTTTTTTCTGAGTGAAACAGTTATTTATAATTCTTAAAATTCCAAACTCACTGATTTTCACAACAATAAATGGTCCGAAAGACGTCGTTTTTTACGCGACTTCGCGACTTACCGACCGATTTTTTATTTACATTCAGCGGGTTTATTAAGAGAGAAATGCAAATATAATGCTGTAATTCTGGGAAATAATAACGAATATATTTAGGCATCAATTTCTGGTGCGTTTCAGTTTTTATTTAAAAAAAAAAATTTCAAAAATAATTTTTTTCAAAAAAAAAAAATTGAAACGCACCAGATATTGATTCCATGATATATTCCTTATTATTTCCTCAAATTTCAGCATTATATTTGCATTCTCTCTTAATAAACCTGCTGAAAATAAATAAAAAATCGGTCGATAATTCGTGACATCATTATGTACATAGGTGCCAAATACCCTTAAACATATATGATGTTTTTTTTTACCAAATTCACTGAAATTATGGTATTCAAATATTCAATTATAAGTGAAAATCAGATTTCCTTGAAGTCTTTTTTTATTATTTTCCTATTGAATATTTAGATTATGTAATGCATAAAAAATATGAGGTTTGTTTAAATTAGATTTTCCCTCCGTATTTAAATTTAAATTTAATTTAAATTTAATCATTTTCTGTTTCAGAGGATAAAATAATGTATCCACTGGGATTGCTGTTTGTTACATTAACAATAAGTCCCATGGCGGATGCTAAAATGTATGTAAACGTGTCCGGAGACATTGTGTTGGGAGCTTTGTTTCCGGTTCACAGGAAGGGGATAATCGGGCACAATTGTGGAAAATTACAAGTGAGCTGCAAAATAATTTTAAAAATTTCCTAGAATTTCATACAAAATGAAGTTGTCACATTAAAAGAAGAATCAAATTAATATCTACAATAACAAAATGTTTAAATGGAAAAGTTTAAATGTTATAAATATTTTAATAGAAAATTAGTAATATCTCAAATATCCAATTAAAATGTATTTTTAAAAAAGAATTAAACAATTCTATTTTGAATAATTATTTTAATAGAGTGGCTATAGTAAAATAAATATAAAAAATAAAGTAGCAGGTATATAGTGTAAATTCTTTTATACCTCAATTAGGCTTCATTTATGATGTTTCAATTTTAAAAATGTAGTTTCTGTTATTTTTTTCATTCTCGCTACACGCAATATAATTTTGTATATCCTTTGGCGACAAATATATGCCTATTTTTTCTTTTTAAATGAATACATTCATTTGGGAAGGATCTGAGATGATAGGAAACAACATTTCCTGCAAGACTTGAATAATTTCGAATTCTAATGATATTCTTCAGCGATCTTCGGCACTCGAAAATTGGCTCAAAGCCAATTGGCGAACAACCCCTAGAATCATAAAAGAGCCCTTGATGTCTGCAGAAATGTGGTTCTTGACTTTTGTCCCCTTTTGTAATTATTGTTTGATTCTCATTTGCAAATAGTACTCTAAAGAAACATTAAATATTTTTTTATAAAAGAAAAGTAAGAATAGTTCCTGAAGTCTTGTTTTCCTTATCTCGAGATTTCCATTTTCATTTCCAACATTAAATATGTTCTTAGAAAAGAAAAGTAAGAATAGTTCCTAAAGAGTCTTGTCTTCCTTATCTCGAGATTTCCATTTTCATTTCCAACATTAAATATTTTTTTAGAAAAGAAAAGTAAGAATAGTTCTTAAAGAGTCTTGTCTTCCTTATCTCGAGATTTCCATTTCCATTTTCCATTTTTTTCTTTCGAAAATAAGGATTTTTCAATTTAAAAATATTGAACACTCGAATTTTCATTAATAAAAGGTTTCTTTGAGCGACTTATTAGTTTTATGAATTTGAATGATCATTATTTGAATGCTTTTCTATGATTGTGTAAGCAAATTACTATCAAAAACAGTTTTTTTTCGTAATTTGATAAATTATTCATATCTCTGGATAAGTATATTGGTCATTTTTGAAGTTTTTTGGGTTGGAGTTTTCAAAGGGGAAATTCTGCATGATTTATTAAAATAAACACCAGATGATGCACTTTTCTAGACTTGGCGACTAGTTAATCCTGAAGTAAAATTGTCTAAAAACATTGAAGAATGTTTTGAAACATTGAAATTTAAAAGTAATAATATCTAAACGTAGATTCTAACTTTTTTCAAACCGCCTAAATTCTCAAATAACAGTTTAGATTTTTCGAAACAATTTGAAACAAACTTTTGAGATATTTTTTTTCCCCCTTTCGCCAAATCTAGAAAAGCGTACCATTAAATCTCAAAGTTATTTTAGTATAAATAGTGCAGAATTTCCCTTTAAAATGAGCCCAAATTTGACAAATCTTCTCAACAATTGGAGAAAAATTCTATTTTCCATATATATTTTTTTTGCGAAACACTCATATTAAGAATCATTCAAAAAGGAATCATTCGATATAGATTTTTATAAATAATTTTTAAGATTATAAAAGGCATACATTTTTTAATTATTACAATGTTTTATTATATATTTCATTAATTAAGCCAAGGTACCTATGATTACAGGCTGAAGATGGCATGCAACCACTTGAAGCAATGCTTTACACAATTGAACAAATTAATCGAGATCCAAATATCTTGCCAGGGATACGACTGGGTGCACTTATCTTCGATTCCTGTGACAATTCAAACTATGCTTTAGAACAAGTCTTAAATTTTATCAAAGGTTAATTTCATTCTTATTAATATATAATTCTTCATTTCAAAATAATGGTGTTAAATTTTACTAAATTTTGACCTGTAAGTACTTTATTGAGATAGTTTTAGAAAAAAATAGTGTAAAATGACTGGGACTGGGCCCAGAAATTTCCTGGGCCCCGATTTTCAAATTTTTATCAGGAAACCAGCGCAATCGATGAGGTTCCCGAAACAAATGAACAAGTTTTTTTTTTTTTTGAAATCGGTTAATATTCGATGGTGTCTCATTTGCCCTGAAGTTTCCCATTGAATTATCATGGGGAAAACTCAACTTTTTGAAAATGCACAATATAACGTGAATAAGACTCAATAAAATAAATAAAATAAAATTGAACCCTCCTAAGGACTTTTTGTAGGGCCCAAAAAATTGAAACGTTATATGACATTTTAAAACAATTGTTCATTGTTTAAACAATGCTTATTTATTTAAACATTTTTTTTAAAGTCTGCTTGAAACTATGGCATATTCTGGAGGCTATGAGTTATTTAATAAATATTAGGCACTAATTCATTTATTTTAAAGTTTTCTAAATTATTTAAACAATGCTTCATTGTTGAAACGTAACTTTCATCAGAAAATAGCTGGAACAAAATAGTTTTTTCTAATTTTTGCAACTAATTATTATCAACTATCCTAAAATATTTTAAACCTACTTCTAATTATTTAAAAAATTAAAATTTGTTTAAACAGTTTGATTCTCGGAGTCTGCTTGAAATTATTAGAGATTCCGAACGCTATGAGTTATTTAATAAACATTAAGTGCTAATTTATGTATTTCAGTGGTTGCTAAATTGTTTAAACAGTTCTTCCTTGTTGTAACTTTCATCAGGAAATAGGTGCAACAAAAAAGTTTGTTCCAATTTTTGCAACTCATTCGATTATTATCAACCATTCTAAAATGTTTCAATCTACTTCTATTTGTTTAAACAAATATCGTTTATTTATTCAATTTTTTCATTTTAAATGTATTAAACTAATACCATTTGCTGGAAAAAAACTATTTTGTTGCAGCTATTTTCTGATGAAAGTTACAACAATAAAGAATTGTTGAAACAATTTAGAAACCACTGAAATAAATAAATTGGAACTTAATACTTATTAAATAACTCATAGCGTTCAGAATAGGACATAATTTTAAGCAAACTTCGAGAAAAAATTGTTTAAACAAATTGTAATTGTTTAAACAATGGAAGTAGGTAGAAAATATTTTAGAATGGTTGATAATAATCGAATTAGTTGCAGAAAATTAGAAATAACTATTTTGGTCCAGCTATTTCCTGATGAAAGTTACGTTTCAACAATGAAACGTCTAAATAATTTAGAAAACTTTAAAATAAATAAATTAGTGCTTAATATTTATTAAATAACTCATAGCCTCCAGAATATGCCACAATTTCACGCAGACTTAAAAAAATTGTTTAAATAAATAAATATTGTTCAAACAATCAGCAATTTCTGAAAAATGTCATATTTCGTTTCAGTTTGCTAAATAATTATGCTTTATGAAAAAAATGGGCAAAAGGAAGGATAAAAATCAATTTGTCGCAAAACTTTCATTCGTTACTTATGGGACGGTTTTGGGGCTTTAAAAAAGGACCTTAGGGGGGTTCAATTTCAAAATTGTTTATTGAGTCCTATTCCTTGATAAATGGCACGCAATTTCCAACTTTATTGTACAAATTCGCGTTATATTGTGCATTGTCAAAAAGTTGAGTTTTCCCCATGATAATTCAATGGGGAACTTCAGGGCGAATGAGGTACCATCAAATATTAACCGTTTAAAAAAAAAATACGTGTTCACTTTTTTCGGGAACCTCATTGCTCCGGCTGATTTTCCCATAAAAATTCGTAATTTTTTTTTACAATGTATTTGTGGGACACCCTACTGGGCAATGACTCATCAGTAATAAATAATTTATTAATAATTCTAGTAAAATTATATAATTAAAACTAATAATAAATTAATTTTAATTCAATTTATTCAATGCTAATGTTTTGAAAATATTTAACCCTTACTTGTCACACTTCTCTGGAATTACACACTTGCCACACTGGGGTCAGACTGACCCCAGCGGAAAAACTTGTAATTACAAATAATGTATTTAATATTTTTACATGAAGATTTTTCTACATTATCTTTGGAGGTTACTTTTGAAAGTTATTTATGTTATTCAACCAAAATTTAAAATTAAATATGAGAAAGAAAATCAAAAGTGAAAAAATGACTATTTTTACGTAAAAAATCATAACTTATAATTTTTTTCATTTCACGAGCTAAAAATTTAGATGAATACTCTTTAGATGAAAAAAAATAGTAGTTTAATGTTCCTCCTAAAAAAAAGTATATTTATTCTGAGCAGTAGCGCCCATTCGACGGGAGCAAAGGAAGCGGCGGCTACCCCTGGTCTAGGGGGAAGGTGGTGGTCCGATGTCTTGGGGGTTCTAAGACACCCCCCTCCCTAGAGTAGGGGGAGCCGCCGCTCCCTGTGCTTCCGTCGAATGGGCGCCACTGATTCTGAGATATGAAGGAAGGGATTTCGTGAAAAAATGAACTTCTTATTATTATCAAAATATTCTGTAACATTTATTGTCATTTAAATTCTGCTACATTTAGATACTTTTAATTACAGTTGAAATAGGGTGGTGTCAGCTGCACCCCACAGTGGCAAGTAAAGATTAAAAATAACTTACTCTCTAAACTTAAAACAGTCAAAATTTTAACTGATTTCATTCAATGACCCATTTCTAGCTAATTCATCAGTGAATTTTGACTGAATTTCAGTCCATTTCACTGAAATTCAATCAAAATCCACTGATGAATTAGTTAGAAATAAGTTACTGAATGAAATCAGTGAAAATTTGGACTGTTTCAAGTTTGGGGAGACTGCAATTTATTTTTGAAAAATAGTTTATCAATAATTGTTTATGTTCAGGTTTTATATCACATATTAATGAGTTTCACCAGACAGAGTATAAGTGTTCAGATGGTAGTGCACCAAAATTTTTTGGAGGAGGATTTGATAAAGTCGTTGCTATTTTAGCGGCTCAATCCAGTTCGGTTACTATGCAAGTGAGTTTTAGTTTTAATTCTGAATTCAAATTATACAAAATATAAATTGTTTCTAAAAAAGATCTACAATATTCGGAATTGAATACCTCTGCTTGTTTTCCAATTTGGGAAAAAAATTATGATATAAAGTTGAGATGCCTCTTTTGCGATCCTCCTTTAAATTATACTCGTTGAGTTTGTGGCTTTGGGATCAATAAATGATGAAACAGTTATTTTATCATCAGACGTTCCGGCCTCGTGTATGGGCCCTCTTCAGTGGTTTATTCTATAATATTATTAAATTAAATTGTAAATTTGATGTACTTTAGTACGGTTTCCCTACATATCTTTTGTACTCGTTTTAATAGAGTATTTTCTAGAGTAATGACTTAAAATTGAAAATTGTAATAGTAATATATACAGTCTGTTCAAGAAGAGCAGGTACGGCAAAAGTCTATGAAAACTGCTCACTAAGTATAAATCATGGTTATGATCTGAAAGAGGAGTATTAACTCTATTGCGTAATATATTAAAGATGCCACAATTCCTTTAATATTATTTGTGAGCATTCATTTCTTATAAAGAGTCTGATTTACTGGCTCAGAAAAACAAAAAAAACATGTTCAAAGGACGTCACATTCTGTAAACAGTCTTACAAAAATGTGAAATACATTAAACATAAAGTATGAAATGTAAACTTTAAAACCATTCCTAGCAATATTTAAAATCTGCAGTGGTTGCGAAGTTATTCGCTGAAGAAGAGAATAGTGAAATTTTCAATACTGTGCTTTAAATTCTATATCCGCATGAGAAATAGTCAAAACAACATAAAAAATAGCTCATTCGAAACAGAATTTGCCGGAGAAAATATTCATTATGACGAAGATTAATTGTCAGATTCAGGAACAAAATTATTTAACGAATTGTAATTAAAAATTGAGGAAGCGAAGAAAGTACCCGCTCTTGTTGAACAGACTGTAGTAAGAATATCCTTCTCCCTTTTTTTTGTCCGCAATTTTATGAGCTAAACTTAGTGTCTCAAGTTGTTGAAGTTCATGATTGTAGATTGACAAGATATGTTAGAATCAAAAATTTAAAATTGTTACGTTTTGCTGCCAATAAATGTTGATAGAGTCAGTTGAATTTATGTAACCTTAAATTTTTTTGTACTGATAATATTTTATTTGAATTTAAAAAAAAATTATTTTTTTAAAAAGAGGAATTAAAAAATATAAAAGCAATACTACGAACCTGCTACATATATTGCACTATTGCCTAATAATAGAGGCAGAACACTTATTGAATATAAGACAACCAGAAAAAAAACAGAAAAAACTACACAACCGAAATGAAAAAAGTTCCAAATTTCGTATTGATATTTTGAGTTTGAAATTATGCATCTCCGCTGCATACCGAGATGCGATCTCCATTGAGATTTTAGAGAAAACTAAGGAAAGGCATTCTCAAATGACACGTGTTCGTGCGACGTAAACAAGAGGACCGATTTTTTTGGCCAAAGGCTATGTCAAAGGCACTGAAGAGGGCCCATATACGAGGCCGAAACGTCTGATGAGAGACAGGCATACTACGGACCCACTTGTTCCGATATGTCGTAAAGGTAATGTTTCTCATGGAACATGAGGAAGTCAATATAAAACAGTTTCCATCCTTACCATCTGAAATGGAAGAAAGATAAAATAACTGTTTCATCATTTACTGACCCCAAAGCCACAAACTCAACGAGTATAATTATGTAAAGTAAATAAATTTGAACAGGGTTGAATAAATATAGTTGATACACTCAGAAAAAAATTTTGTTGATTCAACAAAATTGTTTAATTGATTTGAAAAAAATGTTGGTTGAATCAACCAAATGTTTTATTGATTCAACTAAATCTTTGGTTGAATATACAAAATTATTTATTTTTGGTTAAATCAACTAAAACTTTTGGTTGTACTGTTAGAAAAAGCTTCCATTACTTTAGTTGAAGTTTTATGCAATTACCATAAATGAATCAATATTCAACCAAAAGTAATTGAATTTTCAACCACAGTAATTGAAATTTTTCAATCACAGTAATATTGAAAAGTGGTTGAAATTTAAAGAATTTTCTAACAGTGTGGGTAACCAAAATTTTCATTCTCCGTATGAAAAGCAAATTGTTTAGTTGAACCAACCAAAATTTAATTGGTTCTACCAAATATTTTCTTTAGTGTATAATAAGTATATGTAGAGTTCACACTGTGCATCTGAGTGAAGTTTAATTAGTGGAAACGCGTATTTCCAGTGTAATAGGTACATTCTAGGTTATAAATTAATTGTAATTGAATTACAGATTCCTTTACGAATAACTTAATACATAAGTAAATAAAGCAATAATAAAGTAATTATTTAATTTAATAAAGTAATTAGCAGCAACCTATATTTTTATTACATTTTCATCATATGAGAAGGTATTAGATTTGTGTAAAATTTGACCCCCCCCCCCCGTTTTTGTCAAATGTCGACGTTTTGA
>JBAGKK010238926.1:0-21458 GCA_037177015.1 Euceroptres primus | reverse complement strand
ATCTTTGTTACCAACTGTCACATGGTTAAACTCGGTTCGTGTCGAACCGTGTTTAATCTTGCGACAGTTGGTAACAACGCGTCGATGTCGTCAGAACGTTTACGTTTGACGCAACGTGCAAGCTTAGGTTTCTATTGGAGAAGCACCTTGAAGTTTCTCAGATTCATAATCCGAGACCGCATTTAAATAAAGCATTATTTTTTTATTTTACTTAAGAATATACTTTTTTTTCTAGTGCATCGGTTTCGTACTTTCCACTTTCGCTTCTTTTACAGTTCTAAAACAGTTTATTTCGATTCTCTGTACTTATTTAGCTCTGGGGAGAAAGCTTGAAAAAACTAAGATCATGGCAATACCTCTTCTCCATTAGGTGCTCTGTTTAGAAAATGGCAACTTTCTTTCTATTTTAGTGTATTTATAAACTGAACTTATGTTGCACTAGAAGGAATGTTATTTTAACTAACTGAGACTTTGAGAAACTTGTGCTGTGCAGTCTTCTTGTGTGGAATTTTGTTCATTCGTTAGAATGAGTGTGCTAATTGTTGGCAACACTTGTCGGTGCAGTGCCACCAACTGTCACGAGAAACTCGCTTAACACATTAGCTGAATCCGAGACGCTCTTCTTTACGCGCTCCTGTTGCAGGTTACAGCAGCTTTCATAACGAGCGAAAGTGACGTGTGAGCACCTCTTTATGACCGTTTTGTCCACAGTCCTCCGAACGTCAAGCAAAAAATAGGAGGACGCAAAACCCGTTGATCCACAGAGAGAGAAAGAGATATAATGTTACTGATGTTCGTCATGGTGTTTTTAGACTTCTTTTGACGATCTTCTTGCTAAAATTATATCAGGCTTCACAGTTTTTTCCTTATTCCGCGATTCCCTTGTTTTCTCCTTTTTTTCTCCCTTTTTAAAAAAGGGAGAAAATTTTCCCTTTTTACCCCTTCTTACCCTTCTTTCTTACTTTGAATCAGTTAAATTTTACTAATTTTTCAGTGAATCAATTCTAGCTATGGCAAATTATAAAATTTCAGTGAAAATCAGTGAAAAATCACTGAAATTTCAGTGAAATTTTACTAATTGCTACAAATAAATTGAGTCCCTGCACTGAAAAAACTAAGGATAACATTTGTTGCAAGTAATTTTTTAGGGGGATAAATTTTTATTCAGACAACTTAACATCTTTTAAAATACATGTATTTCCATGGAAAAACAATAGAAAATTTAACCGATATTTGGGTAAATTTGATCTTGTGAAGCTAATTTTTGTTGCAGGTAATTTTTACCCGGGAATCGAAGTAAATTTTATTCTTCGTTTTTTCTGTGTGAGAAATTAGTGAAATTTGACTGATTCTATGTAAGAGAGTAAGCCTAAAAATTGTCTAATATATCCATGGAAATATATATATATATTAAGAAATTGACAGGTAGAATTGCGGGGTTGTTTTGTCTGTAAGGATAGCTATGTAGCCTATAATTTATTTGAACTTTCTTCTCCCTGAATGGAAATTTGTCTCGGTTCTTGTCTCGCATTCTCAATGCCGCTATCGTTCCAAGTCTCATTCGAAGACGAATCAGGCGATGCATTTCAATGGAGGATGTCTTGGAGATGGGCACGCGTTGGCATCTAAGCAAATGCGACAGACGTGAGAACAGAACGTTCGTCTCTTCGGCCAATGTTCAGGCGTCTATGCACGAATGCACACTGCGTGTTGTGCATTGTGTTTACGGGCGGTCAGTGCACGCAACATACGGATTACTTGGAAAGAATGAGAAGAAATGAAAGAAGAACTTGGAACCTCATTTTATGATCAAAGAATGCATGCTAGATGTGATAAATGCCAGATGTCTAGCGATTCTGTAGAGATAGAAACTACCCACGTGACATGTGTTATTTCTATCTAAGATCTAAGGGATTCCAATGTAGAAAATTGCCTTGGAAACATTTCAAATTATTTTGGTCCGAGAGTTAAGCGTTCCTAAAGCTCTTCCTCGTGCAATAATATAGTTCCTGGAAGGTATTCACGAGGGCTAGACGTTTACCGTTTGAAAGGTTCATTAGCTCCCTGCCGCTGTAAACGGTAGATTGTTTCGTAGACACGCGTGCAACTATGTTGGTACATGGTATATACCACCATGGCTCATAAGAAAGATAGAGGAGAAAAGAGGAGTAAATGAAGGACCTGATTTATGTTTCAGGCTACAAGGAAGATCTCCAAGTGCGGGTACCTCTTCGTGGCGCCGGGATGGGACTTCTCGAACCCTCTAAATCGTACAAAGGTAAGTCTTTCATTTTTTCTATTTTCTTTCACTGATCTATGCTCGAAATACCCTCGGGCCAACGATGCAACATTTTCTTTCCTGCATTGAAGTTTTCTGCTTTTCTATTGTCCCTTTCATTATACCTGACGGAGGAAACTTGCATTATCTTACAAACTTAATTTTATCCTCTCTAAATCTGAATTAGTCAAAAACTACTAGTCAAATTGCGAAAAGTCTTCCGCCAATTAAATTAGTAACCATTTCTACTAATAATTAGTAGAAAACTACTAATTTCCGGTCAAATTCTACTAGTTCAATCAGTTACGGTACTAAATGAATTAGTAGAATTTTACTAAAAATTAGTAGTTTTCTACTAATTATTAGTAAAAATGCTTACTAATTCAATTGGTGGAAGTCTTCTCGTTATTTCATTAGTCGTTTTTGACTAATTCAGATATAGAGAGTCAGTTGTTTTGTCTAAATTAAAAGATAAGTAATACTATATTACATTCAAGAATCATAATAAAAAGAACAGGCTTCACAGTCTTTCTCCTAATCCCCTAATTTTTCCCTTTTTTAAAAAGACTTACCCTTTTTATCCCCTTTTTCAAGAAAGTTTTCATAATTTGAAAATAATTTGAAAACGAAAGTGGTTGAGGACAGATCGGTAGTTCCTCTTTAGATTTGTTGACTATCGGAGTATCGGCAGCATGAAACAGTGTATGGAACATAATGGTTTCTGACAAGACAATGAAGCTGCGGGCAAAAGAGAAAAGTTGGAAAGTATCGTCGCTCGAGGCGTGTCCGTGCGTCTGAGTCATCAAATGAATGTTATAGAATTGCTTCTCATTGATTGGTTACTTCCGTTCTATTCGCGAGGACTAGGTGTATGAAGATTGTACGATAGAGAACCGACGCGGGTTCGCTGTCGATTGCAGTAATTTTCATATTATCGAGAAAGCATCGTGCGTGTATCGCGTGCGTTTTTCATTACGAACGCACATTCACCAAATGCTGCAAGGAACAAATGAAAAGAAATAGGCAATGTGTGCTGCCGACTTTCTCGGATTTAGAAATCATAACTCAAAAGGAAAGTCTTTAATTTGAGGCAAAAATAAATCAATCGTTTTTTTTTCTTTATTATTGCATGATTTTCTTTGTAAATAAATATTTTAGAACAAAGAGTTTCAAAATTTTCAATCTAGCATTGATTCAATGATTGAATATAATAATTTTTTATTTGTTAAAGCCCCGTCCACAATTCAAACTTACAAGAAACGCACCTTAGTAGAAAGCGGTTCGTTGGGTTACAAGTTCCAAGTCCTTAAACCTCGCTGGACTCTCACTGTGAATTTTCTGCAATCGACCAATCGACCGTTTGGCCAACTGGTCGCGATGAAAGTGATACGCTATTAATTACCATGATCGAGACAGAAAAATCAGTTCCTACATATTTGTAACTACTTGGTTCGACACCAAGCGATAAAGACTTAAATCGCTCCTCGTTTTTTGTTCAAAATTCAAATTAACAATTTAACAACTTAATAAATAAGCTGTGCAGTAATTGATTAATATTCTGCGCTAAATGCAATGTATGTATTTATAATGATATCTCCTCTTTGAATTATTAGAGTGAGTTAAAATCCCACAGTGTGAAGGGAACTGGACTCAATTAACGATTTGCAGACTAACAGCTTACTTCATTTGCAATTCTCTCGTTTTATTTCAGAGCTCGAAATTTATGATTTTTAATTGAAGCCCCGGATTAATTTTACAAAATGCCGAATAAATTACTGTTAAATCATTAATGTACTTATTCACTGACACTCTTCCAATAAATAAACGAGAGGTCGCCTGGGTAACTGGCCGTGTTAAGGATTAAGTCTATTCTGGAAGTTGCTGCCTAAAATATTGAAATTAAATCGAGAGCGACGGGTTGCAGCCGCGAGTCCGTAAATCTCGGTCTCTTCGCCGCGGGCCGCCGGAGAAAGTGAATAATTAGAGACCGCCTTAAAGACGCTTGCCCGTGCGGCAAGTGGTGCGTGATAGCAATTAATGCTCGAGTGCCTAGTCCTTAATTAGGTGGACTCCGTCAACTCTGTACGAACCGCACACTGGGGAAATATCTTCTTTTTTTTTCAGGATCGTTTTTGTCTCGGAAAATAAAAATCGCAGGAAATTAATGACTGCGGTCACAAACTGCGACATCGTAGTCGAGTGTGAAAGTAAACGTGCTATTATAAAGTTAAATTAACTCCACTCTCCCTACAATTATTTCTGCGCCTGTTGGAAAAATGGGAATTTCAATGAACCTCAATTATGGAAGGAAAGTTTCTTTTTAACCCAAAACACTTTGCCAAAAAAAAATCCACCTTAAAGTGAACAAAATCTAAATTTTATTTGATGTTCATTAACAGACAATTAAAATCTGTCAATTCAGTAACTGAAATTTTCAAAGTTTCTGGAGCAGTGGTTTTTTATAACAAACTGCTAGAACCAAAAATTTATCAATGGAAAATTTTCAATTCCATAATCTCTCCACTGTTTTCACTCCTAATTTAATAAAATTTCTTTAAAATAAATAAATTCCATGACCCACATTTTTTCAACAGAAGATTATGGCCAAGTGTCAGAAAATTTCTCATTCCTTGAACTTTTCCGAAGTCCACTCTTTCATATTTTAACAGCTGTTTTAAATGTTTTGCAACAAAAAATTTTTTTTTCATTTGTTTCGTAATCCTTACACAAAACCATTTTTTATAAACAACTGAATTGCGAGATTAAGGTTTTATGGTCACAAAAAAACGGTCTTATGTAAACTTAATTAATTATACTCTCAAGAATTGCAATATTATTATTATTGATATTGTTTAAAAGAGAAAAGATTATTTTTCACGAAAAAATTTGAAAGATACAAAAATTATTTATTTTCAACCGAAAAATTTTTTGAGAATTTTCCAATTCGTAAACACAAAAAGCGTCAGAGGTTTTAAAATATGGGCAATTTTCTGTTGGAAATTTTCCAGTGTCGGGAATTTTCAATTTCGGTAAAATTATAAACTTTCGGGAATTTTCCAGTGCCGTTCATTTTATATTGTGTCGTTAATTTTATATTGTCGGCGATTTTACACTGTCGGGAATTTTATTTTTCGGCAGTTTTTATGTTTAAAATTTTTTAATGAAAAATAATCTTTTCTCTTTGAAACAATACCATCTATAATAATATTGCAATTCCTGAAAATATAATTAAGTATGTTCTTCCAAGACCTGTTTTTTCGTGTCCATAATATCTTAAAAATGTTCAAAGGGAAAATTATTTTATTTAAAGTAAAAATGGTATGAAAAACTGAAAACTAAAAAATTTTCAACGAAAAATAGTTTCATTTGATTACCATTTGATTATCATGCAAAGAGGGTTGAAAAGAATATGTATATTCGCATTAAAATTAAAATGAACGTACTTTCATAAATGAAATTTACGATTAGTTTAAAGAGTGTAATTTAGTTAGAAAATGGTAACCAGGAAGTATTACTCGATAGGTTAACAGTGGTAGATGATAGTGCGTATACGGGTTGCATTCGCAGTTGGAGTTCGCACGTTTTGGTTCATGTAGAGGCCAGCATAAGGCGACTTGCTTCGAGGAGAAAACGCATTCGGTAATAAAGCACCGCCTATTTTCTCTCTTTACGATATAGTCCTCAGGCTACGAAATCGAAAGGTAGGGATCTCACGGATCGTGAGATCCAATACTATCGGTGGCTCTTTGCGCATCTTCCACGATGAGACACGCACTCTTCACTGGAACTCGAAAAAAGGGATGGATGCCAAGAACTACACCCTTTTTGCCATCATTTTCTTTAACCATCAAACAAAAGGCCCTTTTTATCATCCCTAAGGCTTCGACACTCATCACTTCTCTAAGAACCGCTAAAAGAATTTCCATCGATATTATTTCTATTTTGAACTTTTACAATCTTGACTCAAATATTTTCTTGCTCGGTGTTTGATTCTATTTTCCATTTGCAAAGCGTCTAATCTTGCCACTTGAAATTTGCAAGCATTGGCACTTGAATGACTGCAATTTGAATCGCTTCCAATTCCTCTGGAAGAAGGACGATAGAATAAGAGCCTGCTGCATCCCGAAGTACTTTGGTTTCGATTTGCTTTCGTAGATTGATTTGCAGACGTGTGGGAGTGAATAGAGCCATGTGTATGTGCAACATGTTAACACGACTTTAGCCACTGTGAGTCATCAAACGCGGTTACGGCCTGGAAATAAATCGCCTACGAGTCGATACAAAGGCATCATAAAAATAGGGAAGACAATGAAAAGAGCCTGAAAGTCGTAAAGCTATAAGTGGTACCGTGCAGACGCCAGCTAAAGCGAAATGTGCCTGACCTTAAAGCTCGATGGAAAGCTCCCGTTGGTTGCGGATTACTATGGTCACGTGTTGATAATCCTTCTTGCTTCGTGGACAATAACAAGCAATCTCAGATCCTCTCAGTTTCACTCCTAAGGTCAAGTTCGTTATTCTTCACTATCGCTTATAAAAATTACATTTAAAAATGAAGTCATTCAATATTAAATAACAAAAACATATTTGTGCAGGCTTGATAGTCTTTCCCCTATGCGGACTAAATTAATAAAACCCAATAAAATTCAATATTTTTAGATTTTTTAAAGTATATTTTAAGATATCAATATCTGAAGTTACCTTCAAAATGCAACAATTAAGAAAAACAACATAGACGCGATTTCAAATTTGGAAGTGTTCAAGAGTTGATAATGATTACAATGCAAAAGGACGATAATTTGGTTCATAGAACATTCTTTTGGCGGATGTTTCATTTGATAAACAGATTCTAAATGTAAAAGAAGTTAAGATTGTAAAGATTTTTAGAGGTGACTAATGGGCTTGTAGTTTACGGTTGATGAGTTTATCGTAGAAAATCAGAGTTGCAGAACATTTTAAGATAACCTCGTGGCGTTCATCCTTGAAGAGGCCTAACGAGTTAATTAAAGAGATTTAACCTGGTCGTTTCTCTTTAACGAACTCGGCGCGTGTGCCCACGATAAAGAGGCTTTACGCGTCGGAGACGTCTTAACTAATTCTTTCATCTAAGCCAGGTTTGTTTTCTAGGTCACTTTTTTCTCCACATTGTTGAATGGATCGGGCCCATTCTGGTTGTTGATAATGTCGATAATAACGGTTCAATGAAATCGGCCAATTCTAGTCCCATGGCGCGCTGATTCGCTCGCTTAATTAACCAATTATACTGGCTCGCCTTCGAAACCGCCGAGAATGAACGGCTAGTTTTATTGACCCAGAACGAGATGCGTTCCCAGGGAATGCTTTGCGCGAAACTCGAAATTAGCCTGCGGCCACGGAAAGAACAGCATCCGCGAGATAAAACGAGAAATTCTATTTTTAGAATTTTTAATTTACTCGTTGTTGGGAAAATGTCTTGTTGAAGGCTCTCAGGTTTCTTTTTTATTATAATTAAAACTACAAATTTCTATATTTTACAATTGAACTTCACATAAGGAGAAATTGCCCACGTGCGTCCTTAATATTAAGTAATTATAATTCGCATTGTTTTTGTAATGAGACGTTGGGCGATTGTATTTAGGCGCGGGGTTTATTAGCAACCTTCGTGGACTCTCTTTGAGAGAAAGCGTCGTTGAAATTGCGTAATTATTTCGATCCGAGACTGCACTCGCAATCTTTTCTGCGTGGGCCTTGACGTAGAATCAATTCAATTGTAAACTCGGATTTTTTTTAATTAAACCAGCAACGATAAAGAGAAAGCGAGAGTTTAGAAAAATGTTGTTCATGTTGTTCCTTAGAAGAGCCTTTACAATTCTATTTGGTATATTTTTACTAAAATTTATAATTTTACATATTGTTTAATTTGCAAGATAAATACAATGATAATAAATACAATAAATTTAATAATAACATACCAAATAGAAGTGTAAAAAGGATCTTTTAACAAATAAAATGAGCTGGTGAGAATTGAAATTAAAAGAAAATTACAAATTTTGTCTAAGACAAAGGAAAGTACAAAAATATCCCAATAACTATTTTTGAGTAAACAATTAAGACCCAAACTATTTTTTGCTAAAGTACCCTTAGGTTTCTTTTTTAAAATTCGTTCAAAATAATTTTGGGTTTATTTTGCAATTCTCCTTGCAGGGATCACAATCAATCCCCTTTCTTTTTTTATTCAAAGTTTCGAATTATTTCCCAAAAATTATAATAAATAGAAACTTACATATGATATTCAAAAACTCTTTCAATGTTTTCTGAACTTCCAGAAATTTGTGAATTTTCCAAATCCACGAAAAACTCCTAAAATCTCTTAAAATCCTCTAGAATCTTGAAAATTTATCTGATATTCTTAAAAATTCTACAAAGATATTCGAGACTTGTAGAATTTTCTAGGTTCTCCTATAATAATCTTATAAAACCTTAAATAATGTACAAAAATTCTGCAGTATTCTACAAAATATACTAGACCCTTCCAAAATTTAAGATTGGATTACTTTTCACTGAAAATTTTATACTTTCTTTTTTCTTTCTCTTGTCTTTCCGCTGTCGAAAATCGCTGAAGTCACCAAAACTGACGAGAGTAATTCTTCGAAATCTGTTTATTCGATGCAGCCTTTTCCGTATGCTGAGATTGCGATAGACTCTCCGGGGTCCTGTCGTTCGTATTTTCTTGGACGTCGCGAACCAGGGAACGTGGTGCACATGCGAACACTCACGTAAGGTCGCTCGCACGGCCTTATCAATAATGTAAAGGCGCCGGTCGTCTTCCTACGTCCACATCTCGAACGATCGCTCGCATTTCGATGGATACATCTCCCAAGGAACGTAAATATCCGCGAATCTGAGGGACATTTGAATTCATTTGCGAGAATTTCCCACGGGGAATGGCCTTGTCACCCATTCTCTCTCTCTCTCTTTCTCTTTCTATCCGGAACTTGGCTTTTTTGGAATACGTTGAACAGCAACAATGTTGGACGAAACGGTGATAAATGTCACCGCCGATTCAAGGAGCCTTGATTTCATCGTGTCTCGACTTTTGAGTTCCTCTATGTGCTTCAGGAACCGCTTCAAGTGCAAAGCTTAAACGCATCACTAACAAGACAGTTCGATAAGAACCACTATTTTTGTATTAAATTTTATTCTCCCATGCAGATGATATGTGTGCTATATAAATTGAATATGAATAACTAAATGAATTTTAATTTGTAACCTTGAAAATTCAAAGGCTAATTACTTTTCAAATTACTTTTACTTTTTAATAATGGAGCAATAAAGCAAATGCGTCCGAAATTTCTTCCACTTTCCAACTTTCGAACCTGAGTGAAAATAAACTCATCAATAAAAGTGAGTTCTGATTAATGGCAATACTAGGTGACGGTGCTTATTATCTCCTATTTAAGGCCCGCTCACGGTCAAGTGTTGGCGTGTGTAAAAAAAAATAGTCAAGGCTAGAGATCGTTATCATCTGAAATTATGACATATAATCTCCGCTATCGGATGTCTAATCTAGCTTTTAGTCTCCTCATTACCCGCAATTTATTCCTAACTTTGTGAATTAATTTCTCAGCAATTATAACGAGCTTTAATGATGCCAACTGCATGTCGATGCTCAACTGCTTTCAGTCCAGTCGGTCTTTTCCACGATAAGTCGAATCCGGTTCTAAATGGACATTGGAGATTATTTTTTACTCTTAGAAATTACTCCACTTTTTTTTGCTTTTAATATTTTGAACAGTCTTTCTGGAAAAATATTCATTGGTTGTGAATGCAATTTTAAATAATATTTTAGAACTAATTTCTAGGATGAAATGGCAATAATATTTGTGAAATATGATTATAGTGTAAATTGTTAAGAAAGTAGTATTATCATCTTATCTCGAAACAGACGAGTGACCACGTGGTACGCAGGATAGTACGGTACTAGAGTCTGCGAAGCCAATTAATTCAGCCGTATTATGTATCGGTATTCATACCTCGAAGCATAACTACTTTCTCTCGTCCCTTGAGGTTGGCCAGATTGACCCGACAGAGCCACGATTACTTTATCGCTAATTACAAGTAGAATTCACTTGACCAGCGTGTTAAACCATATTTTAAATTCCGCATCGCTGACCTACGACCTATAAAAGTTGACCCAGACTGCAACCGGAAGGTCTTGCAACCCAAATCACTTTCGCTATTAACTTTCGGAAACCGTGTCAAATTTTTTATAATTATTCATTACTCTCATTAATTAACTTTGTAGATCAAAACTCAAAAACTACTCACGAACTTCCGAGATTTTTGTGAAGTCTTCTCAATTAAAATCTGTCTGACAATTTTAAATGATTTCTTACCAGAAAAATAAGGTTTTAATAGCTAAGAATTCCATTAAATCTTGCAGTAAAACATATTATTTGAGCAGTAAGAGATATTTCATTGATTAAGTATCATAAACATCATTTATCACTTTGCAATCTCAGTTGAGTAAATCCATCATTTTCCAGGAGTAAATACACTCATCTGAAATGTTATATCTTTATTTTTAACAGGCTTGCAGTGTCAGAAAAATGATTTTAAAGTGACTAAAGTATTTTCTCTGCGTGGGGTATGCAAATCAAAAAGGCACTAAATCAAGTCAAGAGTAAATGAGTCGACAAACAGTAATTTCAAGACCGTTTGTACTCTATAACTAAAGGCGTGTTGTGGTAGATACATTGATCGAAGTATCAACCCGCGTCAGATTAGGTTGATTTATTGTTGAAATGCTCGGTTCGCGTTAAATGCTCACCTCACCTACATCGGTGTCGATGGCGTAATTTTAATTTCATTAATGACAGATCACTTGACTCGGTCAGGCTGTGTGCTCCAGTTTTCGATAAGGTCAGTGCGGTCGCAGGTCATGAGTAGATCGAGGGGCGGATCAGAAACGTGTCGAAATTTCTGATTTCAGGGTAGGTACAATTTTCTGAATGGTAGCCGATAAATGCGCTTATAAAATTGACATAAATTATCTGTGTGGGTCGCAAGCAGACGTGATTAATTATGAAAGTGCACTCCGGAATAAAACTATGCTATCTCAAGTTAAATTTCTAAAATTGTTTCATCAGGCTAGTGACTTTCTCAGTAAAAAAATATTTCCCTTGTGGTAGTAAATTACGGTTTTAAGGGCATTAACTAAGATTGTCACTGATTTACCAGCGTCACTGCACTGATCTTTTTGCTCAATGAAATTTCACGGATTCAAACAGCTAGAAATCGGTCACAGAGAATCAATCAAATTTGCACTGATTTAAATTAAAAGAGTGTAAATTTTGTGAGTTGAGAAATTTTTCCAACTTAAAGTTTGGTTTCGAAATTTGGGTATTTTTAGAGAATTTTTAACTTTAGAAACTGAGAAGATAATTTACGGAAGGGCTAGAAGGATGGAGCTTTTTTTATAAATATTAATTGTATTCTCAAATATGAGTATTTTACGTTGAAAAATTTATGGTTTCTCAATTGAAATTTTTCTTTGCTCGAGAAACGATACTCTGTTAGAAATTTCCATGGCAATTTTCAGAAACTTAAGACTAAAACTCTTTTACTGAAAAAAGTTACTGTTTCTGAAATTTTAATTACAGTTTGGTAAATTTCAGTTACAATTTAGTAAATTTAGGAAAATTCAGTTACAAGTAACTTAATATTCCGTTACAGTTTCGGAATTTCACGATATTTGTAACTCAAAATTCTGAAACTTGTAACTGAAAATTCAGTAACTCGTAATTTAAAATTCAGAAACTGTAACAGAGAGAATTTTACGTTCAGATAACTGAAGCTTTATGCAGTTACACGTTACTGAAAATTTAGTCGCATTTTGGTAAATTTCCGTTCTAATTTAAGATAAATTTAGGAAAATTCAGTTACCGTTACTGAAATTTAAAACAAATTCATGAAAATTCAGTTAAATTTTGGTAATTTTTAGATACGGTTTCTGGAAAGTATCTTAAATTTCTATAACCTTTGTAACATAAAAATTCCCGAAATTGACGAACATTTCTAACAGTAGATGCAAACTGAGAAATAATAAGAAATTTGGGTTTTTATCTTGGCATTGTATCTAAACTGTCTTGTCATTCAATAAAGTTTCCAGAGAAATTCTTCAATAAACCATTCTTAACTACTTCATCACTAGAATCCAAGTGGTACTTGGTACTTAAAAGTACCAAGAAAAGAAAAGTCGAAAGCCTTAAAATGGTAACTTTAATTAACCACATTCCCAGAAGTAAAATTTTCAAAACTTCTAAAGAAGAATGGAAGTTAGATAAGTTCTGAGTAACATTCTATCCGAAACGACATTCTGAGAGCCAAACTTGGCGAGACGGAAGTCAGCGCGTAGCTCTGGTTTCTCGGCCTTAATCTGCCTCCTAAGAGATAAAGCGACATTTTTCGAGCATGCGAATTTGATTACATTCAGCGTTAATTCCAGCAGCTATCTAGAATTCTCAGCTACCGATACACTTATCTGTGGAATGTTGGAGAAAAAGGCCGTTTTATCGCAACATCGTCTAGATAGTCAGTGCTGATTGCCAGACATAGTTTCCTTGCTCGCGGTCTTCGTGTATCGCCAGTTGGTGAGATCACTGCCAGGAGATAGATTCCTGCTTTTAGAATTCCCTTTTTTCCCCTCTCTCTTTTGCTCTGATCACGAAGAAGCCGCAGGCTCCATTCCCATAGAGCGAATCGGCGATACGATGATGACTCGCCTGCCGAAGTAATGAATTGGCAAGAACAATGCGGGGCATTTTATCTAAGTCACTAGGCCATGACTGGGCCTGCTGCAAGTACACTGTCTGCGAAAAGGATCTTTATGCCTTCCCGGTCAGCCTCCCGATATCCTCTCCTCTCATCGCTTCTCTCAAGATCGAACGCGAGAGAAACAATCCACGTTCGATCGCCTCCGGCTTTTTGATAGTCCGATCCCTTCGCCACACTACCAGTCCACGGATCATCGATTCTGTAATCTCATTGTTCCATTACGATGATTTTGTACCATAAATACGTTCCAGGTGACTCAAGTGCCTCAGATCCAGATCTCGGACACCTTCAGGCGCTTCGCGATTTACAGAAACGACACCGTGTCACGAAGATGTCTCGCAGAAGCCCCCGAGATGTAGCCCAGCATATCTACTTCATCGATAACATATCATAACCGGGAAAAAATTAGAAATTAGACAGTTTTCGTATTTACGAGACCTGGGGAGAGATCTCACATTTTACATTTTGTTCATCAAACATTTTTTTCGGAGATAAGTCTTCTCTGTTCTAGAAAAATTGAAAACTTTACTCTGAAGAACATTTCATCTTTAGAAATGACATTCTTATATTCTGTACAAACTTGGTAACTAGGACACTTCTCGTATCGAAAATTGTACTGGAGAAAAACAGGTCTATGGCCCTGTTTGAAGTAGTGCGAGAAGTAATGAAGGTTTTTAAATGAGTATGGATTTTTTCCTAAACGTCGTGCATGCGTTTGTGCATTGCGTAGGTAGAGCGGAATGTCGGTAGACCTTCAACCGTAAAACGAAAAAACAAATTATACGAAAATCTCATACTCTGCTTTCGAAAACCGTATCGAAATGAAATGGTTCTTCCCAGCAGATTTTACGCCCTCCTTAATGCGTAACGCACCTTTTACTGTGAATATTCACCCTGCCAATTGATTCGAAAACAAGAATTCTGACGCCACTCTGAGTTTTCTTTCTTTTGTGGGAAAAAAATTGAATAAAAGCGTTACACAAAGGTCCTGAGAGGTCGCTGAGCTAAAAAAAAGAGTCATAAGTCAGTCGGTCGACAAGGTTTCCGTCACGATTGGCTAAAAATTTATGCCAATGACGCATAACTTTTGACTTTGTATTTTTCTGAGCGATTTCAACCCTGAAATTGTAATTTGAAGGGATACGGAAAGTAATGAAGGAAACTTTATCTATTAAAATGAAGTAGTCGAACAAACGAGAATCGATTTTCTGAACGGTATACCGGACAGGAAATTAGCCGGTGGAACGTCGATGCGTAGCGCCACACTTGAAATTGAGCAAGGCGATATACAGAGACTGAAGGAATCTATACCTTTAGAAAGCGATACTTATGCCTTGTATACCTCGGTCTTGGTCACTCGGGGCGAAGCACGATTGAATTACCGCTATCGGATTCGATCGGCAGTCTTCGATCTCTCGCACTGGGTTCGCGTGTCACGACATTTTATACGTGCACTGCGTTTTGTCCAGACGCATACGTGCGTGCATTCAAAACGGGTTCACTCGAAAAAAAATCTCTGGTCTGAACCTCAACCCAACGAACCAAACTCGACCAGGTCGAAAAATTATGCATAATTTATGTGCAATGAATTATCGATAGTCACTATGCAGAAAATTATGCATTACTGTAGATGAGGCGTTATTTTTGAAGTGATACCATCTGAAAATCGAAAGTATTCAGATCATGTGTTTTGGAAAGCTCTTTTTATGCACTTTACGACTACATTTCTTAAGTTTTTTTCAAAATCAAAATTTAGCCTCGATTTTTCCAAATAAAGAATTTAACTTTCCGTTTTGAAGAAATAAGCTATTGCAAGAGCAGGCGCACCTAGCGCGGCGCGCGCTGTTTCGTTTCCGCGCCTATGATTGTTTTATATATTTCAGCACTTAAAAGGGTTAAAATTTTAACACTTTTGATGATTTAAACGATATAAAACTCACAGGCGCGTCAACGAAACATCATACGCTGCGCTGGATGCACCTCTGCTATTGCAATATGCAGCTTGTTTCCTCAAAACGGAAAATTTCCTCATTTCGGTCAATACAAGCTTTTAAAGGGAAAGAATTCTACTTTTCTTTAGGACTACCGTAGAGCGGGGCTATTCCTGCGTGGTAGGGTTAAAAGATACAATTCACTTTAAGCATGTTTTTAAATATGTTAATGAGAATCAAAATAATAATCTAACATATAATATTCAGAAGGATTTCTACTTTATTGAAGATAAGGGTGGAATTTTATGCGACCTCTGTGCAAGCATTGAAAAATGTTTAAATATGTGGGTGCATTTTAAAAAATTGGATAGACCTCCAAACTTTGTATCAGTTCAATAGTTTTAAAAGTGATAAAAAACTCTTAGTTGCCCGTATTTTTCTTTATACTTTCATATAAGAAAGTGTTCTTAAAAAGTTGAATAATAATTTGAATTAGAAAATAAGTATTAAAAAATTGTTTTATTATTTTAAAACATTTTAAAAACAATAGCTGTACCTATTTAGAATATCGGCAGTACAAAAAGGTACAACTTTTCAAAAATGATAATTAGTAAGTAGAAAATGATTTGAAAATCTAAAGATGATTGATTTCTCTTCAGAATTGAGTCCTCTGTCTGTAAAAATGAAAAATCTAAAAAAAATTTTCTTGGGCGTTAAGTTTAAAAAGCTTAAAAAGATACGTAAAAGTTGTACCTAATAGCCCCACTCTACGGTATTTAAAAAAATCGATAATGTCAAAATTGTCTAAAAATTGATTAAAATTTTTTATTTGAAAATAGAGGCTAAATTTTGATTTTGAAGAAAATTCAGAAATGTAGTCTTAAAGTGAATAAAAAGAGCTTTCCAAAACACCCATAGTTTTTTAAAATCGACGAGGCCCAAGATGATTTATTCACACTTGAACCTCGGTGCGCATAACTAAAATCAGCCAAAAGCTGAAAATTTGGGCCTCTGACATTAGGCAACCCGTTGCTCTAAGACCTTAAAATTTATGCCATGACTTTAGGACCAATAGAGCTACAATATGTGCAACTTTGAACATGATCTGAATACTTTAGATTTTCAGGTGGTATCACTTCAAAAATAATGCCCCAAATATGAAGGTATCAAAATGTTGCAAAAAGTTTAGTTGTGATTTGTTTGAAACATTTTTATACACTGAAAAAAATCTGTAAAATTAACAGAATCATCTTTTAAAATAGGAATAGCCGATTTTTTTCTGTTACACTACCGGTCAGAATTGTGGATCCAGCTGTTTTTTAAAATGATTTTCGATGATATGGGCACGAAAAAACAGGTCTCGGGAAAACATATTTAATTATACTTTCATGAATTGCACAATAATCTTGCAATTCTATAGAAATTTACCTGTAAAATGAGTTTAAGAACATTGAAAAATGTTTATTATTTCAGATGTCATTTAAGATTTGAGAAAACATTGCAGTTCGCACTATTTTCGAGATATCTTCCAAAAAAATTGACAGAATTACTTTATTTTGGGCTCATTTTTTACAGAATTTTGATAGCTTTCAGCCTATTGAAGAAAAAAAATAATCTAAAAAAAATTAATTTAATTTAACTTAAACAATCATCGAAAAACAGGTGGTCCTAAAATTCTGACCTTTAGTGAATATTTACAGAAAGTTCTGTTAAACTCACAGATGGTTAGTAAAAACAGATATTTCTGTAGAATTAACAGAAATGTCTGCTAGGTTAATGGAATTATAATTTTTCTTAAATGTTAGTCTAACAAAAATTTCCCTTAAGGGATCATCCCACTTTGTCAACTTCAAATTTTTTTGACGGATTTCGAAAGTAAAGCATCTCAGAAATATTGTGTGAAATATTCATAGAGATCGGAGCAGTCTAAGTACGTTTATTTCAGCGCGCTCTCCGAGATGCGAGATGCGCTTTCACGCAGCATATGCATTGGAGCAGGTGCCGCCTCGTTGTGCGAATACCGAAACACGAACCGGAAGGATCTTTAAAATGATATAAGCATACTCCTGCTCTCGCTCAAGATCAAGAGATTTTAAAGCCTATTTATGAAGATCTAACAAAGAACGAATTATTGGAAAGGTGTTTAGGTGGCAATACGTACAACAATATCGAAAGTTTTAACAAGATCGTGTGGGCGATGTCACCTAAACACGTATTTTGTGGCAAAAAATTGTTAAAATTGCTACCGAAATGGCGGCTTGCATTTTTAATGAAGGATTCGGGCCAATTTTGAAAATTATGGAAGTAATGGGCATAAAAATTGGATCCAGAACCGTGCAGTGCCAGCGAGCGCGACGCAGACCGCGCACGCTCAGCGAACCGCCGCAGCTCTTTTTCATCCCAGGAAGACAGAGAAAACAGGAGAAACGCCAGAGTAAAGGAAAATGAATTGTTTGAAGAGACTGAAGCAACACTGTATGAGTGTATGATGTCGGCATCGCCGATTAGCTGTAAGTATGATTTTTTAATTATTTTTCACTAAGAAAAACTTTAAACGAGTTTTTCTCAAAACCACTTTTTTGCATGCTGTGTTGATCTTTCCTCTGAAACTATTGGACCGATCCCTAAGAAATTTTATATACATATTCGGCACACATATGACTACTGTTGGAACTAGGATTTTGTAAAAATGTTTATTTTCACTAATTTTATTAACCGAAAAGTCACTCAAAAAAAATCGAAAATGTCGAGAATTTTTTTTCGACAGCCGCCATTATGTTATTTTTGCATAAAAATTAATAATTCTAGTTCGGACAGTAGTCACACTCATATTGAACCTAAATCTTTTTTAATTTTGTGTTTCAGATAATTCTTCTCTGAGAAAACATCCACACAGCAGCCATGCCTTTTTTGGAGGAGCTAAGAAGATACTGAGATTTCTAATATAAAAATTATGTAAAATGAATAAAAAAAAATTTTATGTACTTTAAGAGAGCTTTTATCAAGCACAAAAAGAATCATATCAATATCTATTATAGGAGTCGTATGAAAAATCCCCAAAAATATCTTATTTTTCGGGCGTGTAAAGTGGGATGATCCCTTAATTCTACAGGAATATCTCTTAAATTTACTGACCATCTGTAAATTTACACTCAGAAAAAGCTTATTTTTGTGTTAAAAAATCGTTTTTAACTTTTTTTGTCAGACCAGACATTTACATATCTCAAAGAATCATTCAATGAATTGACAAAATCAATACAAACAATGACTCCGACACGACATGCAAATCGCCCAACCCTTAGTTTCCGGCTCTTTAGAGACAACGCAATCAAATGAGCAAGAGGGAAAGAAGAAACCAAAAAGAGAGTTAACCAAACCAACCTCTCTCTTCTTGATTCGATATGAAAATTTGTTCATTTTAAAAAAACATTTATTTTTTCAGAAAAAAGTTTGTTTGATTTAAACAAAATTTTTTAATCAAATAATATTAGTTTGAATCAAACAAATGTTTTTTTGACCTCATAGCAATGCACTTATATTTTTGATTTAAAAAAATTTTGTTTGAGTGAAAAAAACTTTTGTCTGAGTGTAAGATCAGAAATTTTTGTAGATTTAACAAAAAAAAAAAAAATCGGCTGTCCCTATTTTAACAGATGATTCTGTTAATTTTACACATTTTTTTCTCCGTGTATCGATAATTGATTATAGCTTATTCGAATTATTTTTAATCGAGTAATGACCAATTCCAAAACCTTAATTCATTTTTTAACAGTTATCTTATTCTAAGATTTTAATTACCCAACCACGGCTTTCATAATTCAATAATGTTGTCGAGAAAAAAAAGGAATCCTTTTTTTAAATCGGAAGTGCTTTAATGAAAGTATTTGATCTGGAGTCTCTGAAGTTATCTCATGAGAACGGTTGAATTATTTCGTGCACGAGAGATCGCGCGTGTGGCAATACGCCACGTAATAGTGCGCGTGTTTATCCTGCTGTGGGAAAATTTTGATTGGTCGCGCGATTAGGAAGCGATTGGTAGGTTGCACTGTACGTGCTATGAATTATGAGACGGTGAATTATGAAAAAAAGCGATCGTACACGCACGGACAGGGAAGAAAAAGGTTCTTGCAGCTTTCCAGGGCAACTTACTAATTTATTACGGCGCGAGTCGGATCAAAGTTCATCAATTTACTAGCCTCAGACAACGAAATTTTATGTTTCCGTGTAAGCCTCGAAGACATGAAAAATAACGGTACATTTGGTTTACAATTCTTTATGATATCGAAACGAGAGTGCAATGTGCAATATTCTATTGATAAATTTCATATTTCTACTTTTTGCTTTTAACGATATAAAAGATTACTCTAGACAGTCTAGACTCTAGAAGTCTAGAGTTTAATGTGAGAAAATAACTGACATGAAACTACAATTTAGTAGTTGTAAATCTAATCTTCGGCACAGGAATCAATATAATGGCGTGAGAAGTGTTGAAAAAACCTGTCGGGTAATAATCATTGCCAGGGTTTCTATAGAAAGTCTGAATTAATATGTATAGTGTAACTGTATTTCATTAAGCTCCAGCCTCCTATCTTCTTGTTCAATACCACTTTTCTCATCCTAATGATGTTTTTTCAAAGCCGTGACCACGTGCTGTCCAGTATGTTGATTGTGTTTTTGTTTGATCGTTGAAGCGTGTAATACTCATTCAAGTGCAAATCACTCTGAGACGTTCTTGTCTCGCTAAATGGTGGACACGCCGTACCATAGCATAGAAAAGATGTCGTAACGTAACTCGTAGACAAGCGCTATTTGGTAAAGGCATGTGCTCAATGTAGGAGTACGCCATCGTGACTTCATCGTCTGTCACTTCTGCACTGTCTATTGTTCTATCAATAGAGCCCAACTACTCCATTTGTGCATTTCACTATTGAAACTCACTTCTTCATCCCCCAGACGTATGTAAATGCTGACATTTTTCTTTGGTTCTTAGAGATGGATCTAAACAATTTTTGATAGACACCTTATTCATTTATTAAAATTTTAAATCTCGATTGTCGAAATAAATATATATCTACTCTCTAAATATGAAATAGTCAATTTTGACTAATGAAGCAGTCCCGATTCGTTTACCAAATGATTGATTAACCATTTTTACTATAATACCCAGTGAGATTAATGCCAATTTATTTGCTAGAAACATTCACTACGGGGATGACAGCCAGTCCCCTATTCCCCTTATTTTTTCCTTATATTTTCCCCCTATTATTCTCAAAATGCCCTAAAATCCTATTGTTTAAAACATATGACATTCAAAAAAAACTCTTTCAATGTGTTCAGAAATTTTTCGAAATTTCCAAATTTTCAAAGATTCTAAATTATCTACCGAAATTTCTCGGTTTTTCCAGAATCTTTTAGAATCCTTCATAATCTACAAAATACTCCTAAAATCTTCTAAAATCCTCCAGAATCTTCAAAACTTATCTGAAATCTGCAAAAAAATTTCAAAATATTCGAGACTGTTCTAGAATCTTAAAAAATCATCTAGATCCTTCAGCATTCTTCCTTAATCTTTTAGAATCTTCTGGATACTTCTATAATAATCTTATAATATTCTCAAATTCTTAAATATTCTACAAAGTATCTTAGACTGTTATATATCTTAGACTATCTTCTATAGGATCTGAACTTCAGATTCTGAATTCTGACGAACTTCAGAATTTCGAGAATTCTGCAGAATCATCTAGAATCCTCTAAAATCTACAAAAGATTCCCATGCTCTTGCAGAATCTATTAGTCTGTTTTCGGAGTCTTCCGAAAATTGTTTAGACTTTTTTTTCAACAAGACTTTTTAAAAAGTCGATCGTGTTAGAAAAAAAATCTAGAAGAAACTAGAGGATTTTAGAAGTTTATGGCAGCATTCGAAAGATTTTTGAGGACTCTAAAAGATTCTAAAACAGTATAGAGTATTTTTGAAAATTATAATAGATGTTTGGGTGTTTTTGAAGATTTTAGAAGACTGACAAAATCTGGATATCTCTGTAAGAGAGTTTAAAAGATTATGGAAGATTAGAGAAGGTCTTAGAAAATGCTGGAGGATTTTGGTAGATTTTGGAAGAATCAGGAAATCTTTGGAAGCTTTTAAAACTTTCTAAAAAATTTAGATTGTAGAAGATTTTGAGGAATTGCAGAAGATTTAACGTATCTATAAGTATATAATTATATTTATGGGAAATTTAAAAATATTCATGATGGATTTTAGGAAATTCTAGAGAGTGCTAAAGATTCTAAAAGTCTAAAAATTTGTGAATATTTTTATTTTCGGCAATATTATAGAGCCTCTAATAATGTTTTTATTATTTACACTGAGAAAAATAGATAGTGAAAAGGAGGGGAAGTTAATATCTGAATATTGGACTATGGGACAGCTATCTAAGATA
>JBAGKK010238706.1:0-21464 GCA_037177015.1 Euceroptres primus | reverse complement strand
TATATTTATATTTATATTTATATATATATATATATATAAATAAATAAATATTATTCTACACACCTGACTTATATTTTTACACCTATTGTCCTGTCGTTTAATCTTAATTTTAAAGTTAGAAAGTATTAGAGAATCAGCTTTTTGAAATTAAAAACAAATTTTTATCAGAAAACATGGCAAGTAGGTTAATATTTTGAATATTGAATGCTTTATTTTTATACTTTTATATCTTTATTCAGAATCATACGAATAGTGGCGAAACTGATGAAATACTAGAGCTAAATTTGAAGCCTCTACAAAATTTTGTGCAACGCGAATTAATTTTATCAGAGCAGGCGAAAAGTGTCTTGCAATCGGATTGTGATGAGGCAAGATTTGCTCTAAAATCCTGGCCACAAGAAACGATCACACACAAAGAAGTGGATAAAAGTTCCTGCACTTGTAATAGAGTAAGAAATTGGATTTTTTTTATTTAAGGAATTTCAATTAATAAATACTAAATAAAATCTTTTTTCCCAGGTAGAATCAAACTGTCATCTTCAAATCACCGAAATCGACAGAGCAATTTTACAAAGGCAAGAATTGAAAGAAAAATTGAAAACTAATCTTCTAAGGGAACGAAGTCGATCTCGAAAACCAGATATTCGTGAAATTTACATGCCCAGTTCGAAGAGCTTAACTCGTTTGAAGCGAAGTAGTTCAATATCTCAGTCAAGATTAGGAAATAAGCAAGAAAGCAGATGCAGAATAAGTGAAAAAAATTGTGATGAAAATAATCAAAGGGAAACATTAACAAAACGAAGGTCTTCTTCTAGCAATCGTCAAATGGAAATTAATTCTAAATCTTCGAGTACTGACGACAAAAAATTGCCTCTGTTATCTCAAAATGATTCCAAAGTTAAATTAAAGACAGGATCACAAACAAATTTCATTCTTGCCAATAAGCAGAATTTTATTAAAAACACGAAACCCCCTGAAAACAAAAATCGTCTTCCACCTTTGATGAAAACAGAGTCGAGTTTATCTAAAGATTTTATGAAGGTCATCATTTTAATTTAATTTTAATTTATTTTATTTTATTTATTTCTAATTGTTATAAAGCATATAAAAAGTTATTTTTTTTTTAAGAAATTTTATTTCACTCCTAAAACTTGGTAAAAATATATTTTACTTCAAAAAGGATAAAATTTTACTTAAAATCTTTTACAATTTATGTTGTATTCTAATGTTTAATTGATGTTCCTCTAAAATTAATTATTTTTATGATAGATGCAGATTCATCCTGCAAAGGAAATAATTGATGAAAAGCTTCACCAAAATGAAAATTGTCCATTTCATGATAACAATCCTAATGCAAAAGTTGCTGATCGAGTTGTAAAATCTGTGGATGCTGTAGAAGGTCTTGATAGACATGGAGTGCCCTCGTGTCTCGTCAAAGTTTTAAAAGTTTATCATTCGTATTTAAAAGGGAATCTTTCTGATACAGAAACAAAGGATAAACGAAGTGAGGAAGCCTCTAATAAATTTCTCATCGAATTCAACAATATGGTAGGTTTCTTAAAAGTTTCACCTGGAAAAAAATTTTATAGGAGAAACTAAAAAAGTTACTGAATCGAGAAAAGAAAAGTTCAAAAGAAGGAAAAAATTTTGTTTTTTTTTTACTTTTTGCTTTAGAATACACTTTTTTATTTCACTCAATTCCAATTCGAATTTGACCAAAATTTTTTGGAGGAATATGAGTTAGAATCCAGCGGATAAATTAAGTCAATAAAATATGTTTCGAAAATTTTGGCACACTATTTATTTTTTGATCATGTTTTAATTATTTTATTTATTTATTTATTTTAGTGTTATGAAAGACAAAACCAAGATTCTATATCTGAGAAACTTCCAACCTTGGTAAAAGGTTTCATCGAAATTTTAGGTGAAATTCACGACAACACTTCAAATCGTGTCCAGAAAAACGATTTGAAAACAAAATATTCGAATTTGGATTTTGAATATAAAAATATGTCCTTAAATAAAAGAGAAAACAGAAGATCAAGAGTTTCTGAAACTTCTAGAGATTTCAAGAGAGGATGGATGTCCAATGGAATTTGGAACGATTTGTGCATCCCAAATTTTGAAGGTAGTTTCGAAAATATTATTTTTTTTAATGTTTGAGATTCCTTTTTTCAAGACGAATATTTTTACAAAAAATCAGCGATCAATTCTGTTATTGTTTTGAACTCTTAACTTCAAATTTCACATGTCTAAAATGTTCTGAGAACTTAAAAGTTTAAGTTCAATCAAGAATTTTGTCCCTAATATCATTGATTTCTAGGAATGGTTAAAACACTCTGCATACGTTATTCGAGCAGAGCTCAACTCTTTTCTCTCTTCGATGTCATTCAACGATTGCAGAGAGCGAAGTATCAAGAAGTTTTAGTCCATTACCTCCTTTATAAAGTGATTCCAGATGCGAAAACATTTTTAGAATCCAATAGCAAGGAATTTGCAGAAGCTTACAAAATGTGTTTCACAATCATTCAGATTTTGAATCCAAAAGCTCCTGTTTTAGTCAGAACCGATTAAAATATTCTAGCACTTCATGACGGATAATGAAGTTTAAGAAGTAATTTTTTTGACAAAACTTTTAAGTTTTTTAAAAGAAATTTGACAAAATCCTGGACAAATTTTTGAAATGGAAATGCGAAAGTTTCTCAAAAAATCATTGCAAAAGAATAATTTTTTTTAATTCTGAAATTTTTAAAATAACTGGTCGAAATATTTTATTTTCATAAAGGGCGTGTTTAGAGAAATTATCTTGAAAAACGTTTTAATTATTGTTTGAGAAACCTTGGAATTCAAAAATAATATCCTGTACTGGAATAAACTGTCTGATTATATTTACATTATTTATTTTGACGAAAATAGACCCATGGTATGCAACCCTGGAGATTTGATTGATCTAACAATTGTAACACGACATTGTAGTATTACGTTTCACGAAACGCTAAACAACTGAAAATATTGTGATTTAATATTTTACTACATAGAAATAAAAATAAATACTATTTTTTGTAACCGAGATTTGAGTAAAGACTTCTTAAATCTATTCTTAAAATAAATTCTTCAATTTAATCATTCATTACAATTAAATTATTATTTATTAACTGGATCTAAATAATAATCGGCTAAAATGGATGCACAATATTCTTATGAGAAAAAGAGGTGGCAATTTGGAAAGTGGTGCAACTTTTCTGAACGTGAGAAAATAGAAGTCGACATTAAATCAGATGCAACATTGAGAGAGAATTTTATTCGGATGGATCCGGTATCACAAGGCACACAGTGTGATAAAATCTACGCTGCTCATGAGGTAACTTTAAAAATCATAAAAATTCTAAAAGCTCTAAACTGTTTTTACTTTAGAAGAAACTTATTTTCATGGTGAAATCCGATTTATTTTTGTTATTTTCAAGTATTTCAAACAATTTTCTGTTTTATGAAGATAGAAGTTTCTTTTATTTAATTTATTGTATCAAAAATAATTAATTTTCAGGTAAACACGACAACAGCCACATTCAAAGAAAGTGGAATGCATCATGTGGAAGGTGGTTGGCCAAAGGATATAAACATGCAAGATTTAGAACAGACAGTCCGATACAGACGTAAAATCGAAAAGGATGAATTGTACATTCACACAATGATTCAAATGCTGCCAGTAATTGACTCCAGAAAACAAATTATTTATTAGATATAATAACAATTTTCCTATAGGATGTGTTTAAAAATTTTAATAGAATTTCTTTCCAAGGCTATGGAACATTGCATCTTGCAAAACAACGCCTGCAATATTTACGAGCAATATTTTAATAATATTGAATCAACTCCTCTGGTTCAGAAGACATTTTCTCGAACAGTGAATGTTTATCGAGATCCTTTACCTGTGAAAAGACCAATCACTCATCTCTCTTGGTCTCCAGATCAAGGAAATCGACTAGCTGTTAGCTATTGCAATACAACTTTCAAAAAGACTTCTAATTGTAGTTCCATTTCTTACATTTGGGATGTGGGTTAGTTCAATCATTGTATAGATTTTTATATCTTTTGATTCCATTAACAGAACTTTCAAAAGAGTTCGAAAAATAAAGTTTATAAATTTTTACAAGAGATTTCAGTTTGTTTCAAAATACTTCAAGACTCTAAAAAATAGTGTCTCCTAGGTTTCTAAATTAAAAGCTTTCTATTACATACCTTATAATATAATATCGACAAAATATGTTTTAGAAAATCCCAATAAACCGTGCATACAACTGAAACCTTTTAGTCCCATGGTAACTTTGGAATATAATCCTAAAGACAGCAATATTCTCATCAGTGGATTAATGGCAGGACAAATAGCTGTCTGGGATGTGAGAAGAGCTTTTGAAACAGTGGATATAAGTTTAGTCGAAAATAGTCACAGAGATCCTTGCAATAAAGTTTTGTGGATAAACTCGAAGACTGGGACAGAATTCTTCAGTGCTTCCAAAGATGGACAGGTAACATCACCTAAAATTTTATTTAACTTATTTTAATATGTACAATTTTTTACAATTGTTACTTCTCTTTAACTTCAAATTGAATAAAATCTAAAGCTACTTCAAAGAATGAAATCTTGAATTCTACTTTTCAAAAATAAATAATTTGAATTTTCTTAAGGTTCAAGGATTTTATAGGCCCTTATCAAAGAAAATTTTAAGAAACAAATTATTTAGAGATTTTGACTATTTTGAAATTATGATAATTAAAATGATTTCAGGTCAAATGGTGGGATACAAGAAAACTTCAAAGCCCAATAGAGACTTTAGTAGTAGACTTAGTAAAACCAGAAGAACAGGATGTCGACAGAGCGATTGGAATCTCAGCTCTTCAATTTGAACCATCGATAGGAACACGTTTTATGTGTGGATTAGAAAATGGTGATCATCTCTAAATACAGTAAATTTAAGTTTAAAAATAAATAAAATGGAAATCTTACATCAGGTATGGTCATATCAGGAAATAGAAAGGGCAAAACTCCAGCAGAAAAAATTGCAACTCGATTTAAAGCTCAATATGGTCCTGTGATAAGCGTGGAGAGAAATCCAACATTTGTTAAAAATTTTTTAACAGTGGGCGATTGGACTGCTAGAATTTGGTCAGAAGATTGCAGAGAGTCTTGCATTATTTGGACTCCGTAAGTTAATTATTAAATTATCTGACAATATCAGTCAGAATAATTTTTAACTTGTCCGTTTTAATTTGTCCTTTTTAGAGGACATAGAGATCTTTTGACAGGAGGAGCTTGGAGCACGACTCGATTTTCTGTTTTCTTTATCACAAAAGTTGATGGAACATTAGATGTTTGGGATTTAATCGTCCAACAAGATTCTCCAGTTCTGAGTGTGAAGGTTCATTTATTTTTCTTCTTATTAATCAAATTAAAATCTGCCCAAACGAATTGCTATTTTAATTGGAATTTCGACCAATTTTTGATTAAAGTTTAGTTAATTATTTGTATTTTTGAATAAAAATTGTATTATTTACTGATTTTTTAAGAATTGTTCATACAAAAAAATAGGTGTGCGATGATAGTTTGACCAGCATAAGACCTCACGAGCAAGGACAATTGGTTGCTGTTTCAAGTAAAAATGGAATGACATATTTGATTGAATTTTCTGAAGCTTTGACTACAAATCAAAAGAACGACAAGCTGCTGCTTACAGCTGTAAGAAATAATTACTATTTTATTGCCTGAATTAGATTGCAGTTTAAAACTTATTTTTACTAAGAAAATGTATTTATTTTCAGCTTTTGGATAGGGAGACACGAAGGGAAAAAGTGATAGAAGCAAAAAACAGAGAACAGAGGTTAAAAATGAAAACTGTGAGACCTGACCTCGCTGAGTCACATGAAAATAATAAGCCTGAGAATCAAGGATCTACAAACGAATCACATGTAACTCAATGCGAACAAGATTACGAAAGTGCCATTCAAACGGTATTTTGTTTCTATTTTTATTTAAATTATAAAAAAAAGAAATTTTATAAAAACTGGAAAAATTATCTGTACCTTTTGTTTTTATTTTTTGGGGAAATGGTTGAATCTTTGAATACTTAATTATATTTTTTCTAATTTTTATTATTCATAGTCTTGAGTACTATTTAAGTTTATCTTATTAAATTATGAATCCTTGGTTTGATCGATATGAAGATAAGTAGGTAGTTGGGACTATCATGTCTGAATTCAAATATTCGTGCAATGAAAATAATTTTTAATTTTCAGGAAATAGACAGACAAATATCGGCTGAGACTGCTGAAGTAAATAACAATCATTTGCACAATGGACCAACAGTTGGTTAAAATTTGTTATATTTCTAATATAAGCGGAATAGGTATTAACAATTTATTTGTTTAAGAAAAATAGTAGCTTTGTAATAACAGATGAATAAAATTTTATTACATAAATTTCGGAGTTCGTAAATTTTGAATTATATTCTAGTTATAATTTTGAAATAATTATTTTTAATTAGAAATTACTTAGGCTTTTGGAAAAATTTCAATTTTTCATTTTAAAAAAAAACCTTTTCAGAATTTTTAATGTGTCCTTTTTGTAGGTAGTTAAAAAATTTTTCGTCATTTCGGCATTTTTATTTGACTTTTTCTCGACCTCATGACGAAAAGCACTGTATTTGCCATGTCCAAACGCAAATTTTGGCTCGAGCGATTAAATCCCTCGGCTTCGCCTCGTGATTTAAACTACGCTCTCACCAAAATTTGCGTTTAAACTTGGAGAATAATGTACTATTATATATTTCTTGGGTCATCTAAATAATTTTTTACGCAGGTATATTTTATTTTTATAAGGAAGTATTTACGACAAACAGTAGAAGAAAGGCAGGTTGATATAAACTAACCACCGTTATTTTGACGGTTCTAAAAATGACAGTGTTAAATTGGAAATTGTAACTACAAAAGTTTGGGTTATTCATTATCAAATTGAAGGCTAAGCAATATGGACTTCAAACCATTTGACCAAATTATTACAACTAGAAGTTTTAAGTAACAATAATTATTAGGAAACAAGGTTTAACAAAATCATCCAGGTTCGTTAGTTAGAATTTAATTAATTTTTTTATTAATTGATTAATTAATTATTTCATAATCAAAAAATTTAATAATCTTTATTAAAATACTTCAACATTAATATTGATTTTAAGTGATCTTATCTACATGCTTTATGAAAAACAATTTAATTTTATAATCAAAAATTGAATGAGTCTTAAATTGAAAATCACAATTCCATTAGTTCACTAGGTCAATTTAATAGGAATATTTTTCTAAAGAATTTCTAAACTTCTTTTAACGAACCTAGGATATTTTTATTTGTAGAAAGGAGACTAAATACAATTACAATCTGTAAGAATATTTGAAATAAGAAATATAAATAAATTTCAAAACAAAGCTTCAATAAAAGATTTACAAATTTAAAAAAACACAGAAAAATAGAAAAATTAGGAAATCTATTTTAATAAACTGTTATTTTTGTTGAGAGTGAAATTTAAATTGAATGAAACTATAGTAAGTGATATAGACAAAACTCAAGTCGTCAATCGATCGATATTCAAGGCGATTATGCCAGAAACAACGGGGTCGGACCTTAGTAGTATGGAACACCTGTCTAGTTCAACTTGCAAAAACCAATAGTACTCGCTCTGTCGGCATAATGGAAACAGTAGAAAATACTCTCGAATACTTAAATTTATTTCAATCTAAAAAAACCCTAAATTAAATTCAATTTTTTGCTGCCATGGATTCGGGTTAATTGATTGATTTTATTCGCTGTTCTATGGGAAACCAGTTGAGAAATCCGTCATTCAAGAAAACGGAAGTGATAGGCAAGAGGGTCTTTGGCAAGTCACTTACTATAGCTTTCCGGCTTCAAGGATTTCCTTAAAGAATCTGGATTTTATTGCTGTTTGGACATCTATTTATTATTTCTATTTCTCAAAAAACTTTAAAAGTTGATATTAAAACTGATATTAAGTTTCAGAAATTGATTGATTTTCAAAATAAATATTTTTCTAATATTCTTAAGAAAGTTACAATAATTTATTATTAATGCTTTAAAAATAGAATAGATTGTGAAAAGTGTACTTAATGTTTTCTGTTCTTAGAAAATTGTACCAGGAAGTATTTTAGCTCTGCTTTCTAGGAGCAATTTAATTTTTTAGAGCAGGAACCACTTATGTTCTGTAAATATCAATATTTGCATACGTTGTTTATATTCCATTTTCTTCCCTTTCGAGAAAAAATCTTTCCTGCACAAACCTTTCTGATTAAAAATTCAACTTGAATTTTCCAGTACTTGAAGACTAAAAATGGGAGATCAATCAAAAGCAGAATCGAGGAGACTTGAAGCCCGAAGAAATACACAAATGATGAGAATTCGAGCGACTAGAAGCGCTGGCCGAAAATCTGAAGAAAAATCAGAGGATCCAGTGGATTCTGACCCTCAAAAAAGTATCTCCAAAGAAAATCGATTTGCCAGAAGGATTTCAGTAGGAGATAAAAGAGCAATGTTTCCAGGGAGAAAAAGCAATCACGAAAACACAGTTATTGACAGCGAACCAATTGCAGATTCTAATCTCAAAAAATCAAATACAGAAAATTCCCGGTCAACTCGTAGTCGCCCTAGTTTGAAGAAATTAGGAAATTTTCAGTCAGTGGATGTCGAGGCTGCTGAAGATGAATCTCGAAAACCTGTGCCAATGAACGTTGTTGTGGACGTTCATTGTGAAAATGAAGTTAGACCACGAAGTGTAAGAAGAAATTCTCAAAGACCTTTATCTCCAGTCAGAAAATCTGGAAGCCATGACTCAGATGATAATTCTAAGTCGGATAAAGAACAAGGAAGGTTTTTGATGAAATCTTCTAAAAAACAAGAATTACAAGGTCAAAAATCTGATATCATCAAGGATGTTGGTAATATTCTCTTTTCTAATAATAATTCATTTAAATTATTACAGTGTCACCAAGAAATATTATTTTTATTAAAATGTAAACGTACCCTTTCAGATGTCATACAAGAAATCCAAGAATCTCCTTCGTCTTCTTTAAGACTTCAAGCCTTTGCAGTTCGTCCTAAGGAATCAAGAACAGATTTAAGAGAAGGTCTCAAATCGGCGAAGAAAAACAAATCAGAGAATGAGGATGAAAATAATCCTCATGAACCTTCTGCCCAAGGAACTCGTCGTCGAAAACGATGGGAGAAACTGGAGACCGTCTATGTGGCTGATGACCCTAAAAAAGTTGGAAAAAAACCTTGGTCAGAAGAAATTGGCAGTGCTACTCTTCAGAGAAGAAAAGCAAAGAATTCTTGGGATACCTCATCTGGAAAAGAAGATTCGCCAAGGTCTCCCACTGGAAACATGATGATGCAGGTTTGAATCTTTAAAGCGAGATCTGCACAAAATTATTTTTAAAAAAATTATTAGACAGTTTTAATTAGTATCTTTTAATTTAGTTATTTATGCAATTGAAATAAAAATATATAATGTGGAATTCTGTTTATCAAGGAGCAAATTGTCAAACCGGTACCAGCTCCTCGTACGAAGAGTAAAAAATTGTTGAACGAGTCCAATTTGGCTTTTGATAATGAAGCATTTTTATCAGATCATGATGAAGTCCTAAGAATCGAGACGAATCCAGAGAATGCAAAAATAAAAATGAGTTTGGAAACTGTTGATATAAAAACAGGTGAAAATTCCTTTAATTAAATCAATTTTATTTGAATCCAAATTTAACTAGTCTAATTTACATCAAATATTTTTTCAGATGACAAATCCAAGTCAAAAAAAATTAAAAACCTTCACAAATTTCGCAACAAAAGACTGGAAAGAGTTTCATCTGCGCAATCAGAAACTTCTGACATTGATTCAGACGATCGTCACATTGAAAGGAGAAGCAGGACCCCAGATAAAATGCCATTTCTTGAGAATTCTGAGGAAGAACCAGGACTTTTAAGAAAACAGAGTTTCATCATAAAAAAGTTGATTCGTTCAAATACTTTTCGAAAAAGTGGCAGCGAGGACACTTCAAACTTGGACAATGAATCTAGCATCTCACAAACTAGTAAACGAGAAACACAAAGCCGGCGGAATTCTGAGGAGATTTCTTCTGAGATTGAAAACTCCCAGAAGGCCTCCAAAAGTAAAATTCAAGTAATTCATTCAAAATATTCTGGCCAGGAAACAACGGTTTCTACAAACGAAGAGAGCTACCTCTGTCTGGATCCAACAAGTCAATCAAATCTGGAAAATATGCCCAAAATAAAGAAAAGCAGAAGTAACTCTCGAGAAAGTAAAGAAATGGAAGAAAGGGTAAAGAGAAAAATTGACAAAAGGAGGAAAAGTGATCCTCGAAGGAGTAGAACAAGTTCCTCAACTCGTGCTCAAGAATCTTTGGATGAAGATACTGGGAGAAAAAAGAAAAGGAAGAGAAAGAAAAAGAAGGGAGAAAAGGAGGAAAATAAGGAAATAAAGTTTATATCAATAATTGTTCACAGGTCTGATGTTCTTGAAGTTGATTATATAACGAGACATCCCATGGTAAAGGTTCATATTGTCAATGAAAATACAGGAGACTATCTTAGGAATCTGGAGGTTGGAGACAAAATTGGAAAGTCGTACTTGCAACCTGTGATTACAGGAAAATTCGATTTTAGGGAACATAGGTCCATGATTCCAATGTGGGAAGAGGAATTAATTTTTGAACATGACTTTGATGATATTCTTAAAACTGAAGATGAGCAAGTCTTAATTCTCTTCGAGGTTCTTGATCTCTTAACTTTCTCTGAAGCGAGTTTAAATTATGATCAATATGGCAAGTCATGAAATTTTAATTGCAAACCTTTATGAGGAAAAATCTGCTATAAATTTTAAGAAGCTTATTCAGCTTATTTTCGTTTTTCGAAACTTCCTTCAGAAATTCAAACCCAACTTTTCTTAAAAATACAAGAAATTTATTTTAATGTTTCAGGAAGTGAAGGTTGTTGGTACAAAATCGCTTGGGCTTTTTTAAGACCAGTGGGCACAGTAGGATTGTTACACATCAACAAGAAAGTTAGACTTCAATTATACAGACCACGAAGACATTTAAAAAAATTTGGCAGAAACAAATGCGAGGTTCTATTTTTATACCATTTAAACTATTTATAACAATAGAAAAGATAGTCTTCAATTTCAAATTTTAAATCCGGCTTTTAGGGCCGGTTTCACCAACTCTGGTTAAAAAGTTAATCAAGGATTAACTCCTTAACCGGCCAATCACGAGCTGTTAAACTGAGTTAATCATTGATTAAAATTTTAATCACAGTTGGTGAAACCAGCCCTTAGAATGTTAAATAAAACTAATTCAATAAATTACTTTTGATCAAGGTTTACACCTGGTGGAAGTCTAACAAACGAGAAAAATATCCAAGCAGTCTCTTTGTGACAATATCAGCAGTAGATCCTCCAAAACTTCAGCCTGTTTATTACGAACAACTGACTCTAACTGAATTGTCCGACGTTCAAAATGACTTTCAAAAACCTCCAGAAAAAATCTCGGATGAATTAAGTCTTCCGAAATGGTCAAGGCTGACTGCTCAATCGTGCAAAATACCAAACAAGTTGCTTTTTGAGACTGAAATTTTTGAGAATGGATCCTTTTATCTGGCTTTTAGCAATGATGGAAAGCTTTTGGCTTGCACGACTTCGGAAGAATACGATTTTCCTATTATAGTTTACAAGGTGATAATTAAAAAAAATTATCACAGTATTTGAGTCTATTCTGAAAATTGTATTTCAGATTGAAAATTACACGTTGATAGACATTTGCATTTTTTTGTTAGGTGGATGAGAGAAAGATCTTCGTTCAATTTAGTGGTCACAAAAATTTTGTATATTCTCTGAACTGGTCACACAATGATCAGTATTTATTATCAGTTTCTTCAGATCAGACTGCTCGCTTATGGGATGTCAATGAAAAAATAATTCAACACATTCAGGTCAGTTCAGAGATCTTCACGAAATTAAAGGGCATTTTTTGAATTTTTCCAATAATTTTAAGAGCAAGTGGATCAAATAAAGGTTCTACCGAGCAAACAAGTCGAAATTGAATTTTATTTTAGTTTTACTTTGATCGACACGAAACTAATGTCACTTAATTTTAAAACGATTGCTCAGTAGAATCTTTATTTTCAGTCCACTTGTTCTGCTCTTTGGTTTGCAATCCAATTACTCATAATTTGATAAAATTATTTACTGGAAAAATGTAAAAAATGCTCCTTAATTTTATGAACGTTCCTGAGTCAGTTTTCTTTCACACCTCAAGATGTTTTTTATTTCTTCTTAATTTAAAATCTAACTCAACAATTAAATTTTGAAAAAAATCAAATTATAGTTGCTACCACATCCTTCGTATGTCTACTGTGGGAAATTCGATCCTGCGAATTCATCGATAGTAGTAACAGGCTGTTACGATCACGTGGCAAGAATTTGGGCAAAGGACAAAAATTCCAAGTCATACGAACTTGTGCAAGAATTGGAAGTTCACGAAGGTTTTGTAAATTCAATTTGCTTTCAAAAGGATGGAACTTTGCTGACAGCTGACAGTGTAGGAGTGATTGTCCTTTGGATTATAAAAAAGAATCGAAGGGCACCAATCAAAAAAGAGTGGCAAATCGCCAAGAAGATCAGGATCAAAGAAATCGAGGGAGTACCGATCAATACGATTGTTTTACATCCACGAGGATCCAGGCTTCTCGTTCACTCGAGAAATAATGGTCTGAGATTGCTAGATTTGGCAACCGGAGTTGTCTTACAACGATATGAAGGTCTTGAAAATAGAAGGTGTGAAAATTTTTGTAAATATAAATTAAAATATATGTATATTTAAATTTATATTCAAAAAATTTAAATGTTTAAATTATTTTCTAATTGATTTCAGGATCCAAATGGCAGCCTGCATATCTCCTTGTGCAGGTTTAGTTTTTTGTGGTGGAGAAGATTCAACCCTTAATGTTTGGAATCTGGAAACTGGCAAGCACTTGGCAAAATACACAATACGTGACAATAATAACACAGTTTCTTGCGTCGATTATCATCCTTACGATCACGTTCTTGCCTTTTCGACTTTTGGTAGTTCAGCTTCTCTCAAACTTTTGATATTCGATAAAGATTCATCTGGAGAAAGTGTTGGACTACAAGTCTTAGTAAACGTGAAGACTACAGTTTTCACGAATAATGAAATCATTTTACACCCTATGAAAAGTTCACGAACCAAGGCTTTGTGGAGTTCGTCCAGTAAACGAAGAAGTTTTGAAGAATCTGTTGGGAATATACGAATATTTAATTCTGGAGAATCCAGACAATTATCCAATTTTGGCGGATCTACAGGTAATTTTGATTTTATTAATTTAATAAACTCTCCTGATTTTGAATCAAAACTCCATCTTCATCCACAGGCCAACTGATTGAAAATGAAGACGATACTCGGAAAGAAAATCTGAAAATGAAGCTTCAAAGATTTATGGAATCTGGGCCAAGTTTGAAGACCAAAAGCATGAATAGATTGAACAACATTATAGAAAAGATTGACAAGATTTTATTAAATGCTTCTTCTTCAAAATCACCTGTTGATCTGGAAGATGCAGGACCAACTCAAGATCAAAATATGACACTAGTAACAACAAATCCAAAATTGGAGGGAGGCAAAAGGAAATCGAAGCCAGCAATTTATAAAAATCGCAATGACAATTCTTTAAACTCGACAACTCCTGATGAAGGTTTAGAGATGCAAACTTTTACCAGAGAGAGAAGGCACTATAAAGAAAGATCTAGGAGTGCGAAAGCTTCGAGGGCACCAAGACAAATGGAAGAGGAATTATTAAAAACTTTTTCTGATAGTGCAGTCGTCTGTCGAGAAAGTGAACTTCTTCGTACAAAAGATCTGGGAGAATTTAATTGTCGTGATTATATAAAAAGAAGCGATCTGAATCAGATGTATGAAGATCAAAGGAAAAATCAAAATTCCAGTTCATCTGGATCAGTCGTTATACATCAATATGGATTTGATGGTGAAAAACGTCCAGAGAGTCCCGATAGCGATGGTACTTACGTTGTAGAAAAAAGCGATCTTGAAAAGAATGAAGATTTTAAATCTGGTGATGCTTTTGCAAGTGGAAGTTCTACTCAGAGTAATGTAACTTTTACGGTAGTGAGCGAAGTTGCCGTTCCAAAACCTAGAAAGAAAAAATCAGCGGTACAATAAGATTATATTAATAATTCAATATATAAGTATCATCAAAACGAGTCTGAAAAAAAGGAATAATTTAATTAGAATCAATACAGCAGCCACAATGCCATAAATTACTGAAGCTTTCAAATATATAAACATTAGCCTTGAAAACTCTACAAGACTTTTGAATTCAATTTTGAGAATAATAAGATTTTTAATATTTTCATTTGGTTCTTGAACTTTTTATATAATGCGAAGCAAACTTGTTTTTCATTATTTCTGAATATTTGTACGGATGCATTCTTTCTTCAGTTTTGACCTTTGGTTAGTGTAGTAAGAAGTTTTCGGTATTAAAAGATCCAAATAAACGACAACGAATTAAAAATGTATAGTTGTTAATGTTTCGGACCTCATATGGTCCCTTTTCAAGCGGACGGATATTAGAATTTAAAGAATCACTTGTTCCAAAGACTGGATAAAAAGATAAACTGCTTTCATCAATTTACAAATATAAATTTTACTATTTTTCATTAAAAATTAGAAAATCAAACTTTTTACTCGCGGTTTCTTCGGATTTTTTGAGCTGGAAATAAAAAAACAGAGTATTCAAGATTTTATGAAATTAAATTGAAAAACCAAATCTTCACTTTATTTTAATTTAATGACTAATATTAAATTTAAACACAAAAAATTACATGATTTATAAGACTGATAATTCTAAGTAAGCAATTCTCTTCGATATTAAAAAAAAAATCTAGAAAGTATTACTTTTTTATTTTACTTTATTTCTAGGAGAGAATAGAGATTTTGTCTCTCTTTTCGATAAACAGAATTTAAACAAAAGTCAATAAATAAAATAGATTAGTTTTAAGTCTGTTTGTTCTCTGGTTTAAAGTTAATTATCGAGATAAGTTCCAAGTATTTTCAAATTAGATTTCGATAATTAAAGTCCACCTAAATGAGTTTCTAATATTGAAAAATCTGTTAGGTAGCGTTTTCTACTATAAAAACAGAATTGCACAATAATTAAATATGATAATATGTAGATAGTATTGTATACGCCAGTTTTGTTGATGCTCTAAATAAAGGAATAAGACATTGTTAATTTGTCGAACTATTTGTATTTGACATACTTCTTTCTTTACAAAAACATTTTTCAACACATTTGTTGGATTAATCCTGCGATTCTTTTTTCGTGGATGCAGTAATCATCACCAGTTTTTTTAATCTTCAAAATAAAAAAAACTTCATTGTTAAAAGTTCTGCTGTCTTTTGAAGCAAATATTATTTTGGGTACGAATCAGGGAGAGTACCGTTTTTTAAAAAAGATATCAGCTCTGGCATATACTGCGAAAGATTTTCATAAAGTGGTTGTGAGGATTCTGCGAGAATAGCAATGACAAATTCGAAGACAGTCCGAGACAGGATTAAGTACAAGTAATTTGCAATTATTGCAGGAAAAAAGTAGAGGAAAACAAGGAAGCATATCAGAAATTGTGCCATATACATTTTTGAAGTTAATTTTGAACTGATTTCCCAATTAGTTGATTTTGTTTGTCAAACGTTTATGTTTAAATTTTTGTGGTCAGAAGTTCCTCACAAATTGAAGTTGGTGGTTTTTGCAGACTAATTTGACAGATCGATGTTGTCAGCATCTTCAAAAAATAATTAATTAAATAATCATTATTTTCAATTTAATTTAATACTTATACTCAAGTATTTAAAGACAAGTATAGCTTTTCAGTGTAAGAGTCTGAAATTATTTTTGACCAACCTGATTATTCGATCATTTGTGAAGTTTAGCACATGTTTAAAATGGGTTTCTTTCTCGGAGGAATCTTTAAATTTTTCCTAAACCTCATTCTCCTTCCTTTCTTCTTTATTTTATATTTTCATGGGATATTTCTCTTGAATATCTTAAAAGCTGTGATAACAGTTTACCTATTTATATTTATACAATTAAATGATTTCAATCCAATGGATGTGGAAGATTCCGGTGAATTATTGGATGAAAATGAAGACCAAGATGAAATGGTATAAAATAAAATGGTTTATAATACAGTTAATTTATAAATTTCAATCATCTGAATACTTGGCTCAAATTTATTCACTTCCCGAAAAGGTATAACATTTTTATGAAAACAATTGCTAAATCGATTGCTGTCACAAAATGTCAAATAAAAATCAATAGAAATACACATAACACATAATTTGGAAAATGACGTCAAAAATATCAATATGAATATTAAATTTCGGAGTCATGGGAAATATTCTAACCAGCTTGGCAACATTTGCTGTAACTCTCATCTTCTGGCCATTTCTGTTTATATTTTATCTTTACATTTTGTTTATTATGACGATTTTTAACCTTGTTTACTCTTTTTATCTATTTTTAATGATTGCACTTGGAGGGCTTCCTTCCCACACAATTTACGATCCATTGTAATGATTTAAGAAAATATTGGTAATTTTAATGGCAATTAATTATTTAAATTGTATTAATAATTCCTAAGTATACACAAGTGAAAAAATACTAAAATTATGAAGAATTCGAATTCTTCATATTAGTACCTATCTAAAAACTGGTATTTTCAAAAATACTCTTCAAAAGTTATTACTGATTTTCAAATATTTAAATATATTTTGAATTATTCGATTGAGCGCAAAATTAGACAAATCAGCAACTAATAAAAATAATATTTTTTCCTAACAATCCAAAGTTAATAATAAATAGTATCTACAATTAATACAATTAATACGTGTACAAACATAATTATTTTTAATTTCAGAATTCAGAAGATGTAAATAACGAATTATAAATTTTAAAAAAATGTGCTTGTTATTTGGACTTCAATGTAAACATCAGTTTATAATTATTTATAATCTTCATTAACTATTGAAGAAATTTATGCAAAATATTGGTGATAAATTTTCAAATTTTCTGTAAAGGTTTTCGGAGGTGAAATTAAAAAAATGTTTAAATAAAAAATCACCCTTCAATGATTCGTCGCAAGAGGAAGCGCAAATCGAGGGTGCGCCAAGTCAAATCAAAATAGTGCTGCACACTTCTGCTGTGCTGAAAATGCAAAACGTCAAAAGTAATTTTACTAATTTCGTGAAATTCTGACGAATTTGAATCGGAATTCCCAAAGTGTTATTGCCGCTATGTTGTAGAAAATTTAAAAAAAAAAGAGGAAAAAGTCGGTTTTTAGCAGTAATCGAATAAATGATTAAAATTTTTAATCACCTACACAATGGTTTTACTCAGAAATTTTGCACTTCTCGCATCAATTTGTGGTAAGAATTAATTTTAAATTATTACAGTTAACGATTACGTTGTTATTTATTATATTTTGTTTTATAATTCTATGTCTTTGATATTAAAGGGTTTCCTAACCTCTAAAGTCACCGATCGATAAATCACGACAAATTGTTATTATGGTGTATTTAATTGAATTTGGTTGGGATATCGAAATAAAAAAGGTATAAGAATTATTAGAATAATCATTATTATTTCACAATAGTTGAAAATTTAAAGTATTATGCCGTTTTAAAGCAAAATGTCAAATACATAACCTCAATCTGTGACACTAAAAAACAAAAACTACTTGTTTTAATTGTTAAAAACATTATATTTCTATTTATTGTTTTCTAAATGAAAACTTACTTTTTCAGGTGTTTTTTCAATTACTGCTGCATCGCGAGTTCTTGAGTTAAGCGATAGGTAAATAATTATATTACTGAATTCTTAAAAATAAATTGTAGTTTTTTTATTTTGCAGTTTTGTAGTGTCTAATAAAATTTTTGAAAATTATTTTAGTTCTATACTTAATACTGTAAATATTATAAACATCTCTGTAAATTTTTCTTGATGCATAATGTGGCTTTAAAGTTCTGCTTTTTCTAAAATTCATTTTCAGTTTAAATTACATACTTTTAATTTTTACTTTTACTTTTTTAAATTCAAATAATTTAAATTTACCTTCGGGTTTTAATATTTCAATTTAAAATGTTCAGGTTTCTGGATATACGTAAAGAAGGACAATGGCTACTCATGGTATGTTATTATGAAAAGATTGAATGTTTAAAATTGAATAGGTAAATAAATACTTTAAGAACCTGAGTTTAGTTCATTTTCGAAGAAAGTTCAGAAATATTAGTTGAAATAAATTTCATGTTCCAAGATTCCGAATCCCTTCAAATTGTTCTTTAATTTCTGCAAATTACGGTACACAAAATTATTAAAGTTTCGTATCTTAAAAATACAAATTTTCTTAGATGTATGCACCTTGGTGCGCACACTGCAAAAGACTGGAGCCAATTTGGTCTCACGTGGCTCAACACCTGTACGCAACTTCAATTCGCGTGGGACGTGTGGATTGTACTCGATTTACAAATGTAGCTCAAACTTTTAAAATCAAGGGCTTTCCGACAATTTTATTGTAAGTCTAATTTTTCTGGCTGATATAATTAGGTTTTTTTAAACCCTTTAGCTACTAGACCCTTTTCCCGTTGTCCAAAAATTCTGAAAAAATTCAGGAATAAAAATCAGGTCAATTTTTGACTGTTTTCTGCAATAAAAGTTTTTAAAATTTTTTTGAGTTTTCTCGGCTTCTATTGAATATACGATTACTTATAACCACCTTATGAGATGCGGAACTCTGATTCAATCCACATATTTAATTTGCAGAATTTTAAGTTTATTACATGGAAATTCGAGAAAATCGAAAAAAGTGAACGTTGCAAATTTGCAACGCTGGTAGCTAAAGAGTTAAAGTCCCCCCCCCCCCATCAGAAATAGAAAATAAACACGTTGATTTTTTGTATAGTTTGAAAGGAGATCAAGAATTTACTTATCACGGCGACAGAACGAGGGATGAAATCGTGAAATTTGCATTGCGATTGAGCGGTCCCCCCGTTCAGGAAATAACAAAAACTCAGAGCTTTGAGATTCTAAAAAGGGATCGTGATTTGTATTTTTTATACGTTGGTGAAAGGTCCGGCCCACTGTGGGTAAGAAATGATTTTTATGTAACTCTAGATTCATAATTTCCGACTAAAAATCCAAAGAAATTAACTGTTTCTAATTTATTAACAGGAGGTTTTTCACAAGCATGCCGATGTTTTTCAGCCTCATGCTTTCTTTTATCAATCTCATCCAGCTGTCGTAGACAAACATGCACCTGTAAAAAACACACCCGCCTTATTTGTATATAAAGAAAACACTCATTACAATTTTACAGGTAAAAATTGCAACTTAAATATTTTTAACTTAAATGTGAAGCTTTCAATATTCAATTTAGAAGCTAAGACGAGTTTACACAATTTTTTTGAAGGTCACAATGTAAGCGACATTGACAAACTGAACCAAACTTTATACGAATGGGTGAATGCTGAAAGATTTCCCACTTTTCCAAAAGTGACGCGTGGTAACATAAATGAACTGTTTTTAACAAAGAAGAATTTAGTCCTCGCAGTTGTGGAGGAAAACCAATTAGAGGAAGTGGCCCCAGACATGATAGAATTTAGGGATATGATAGAATCACTGATCAAAAGCAAACGAGAAAAGTACCATGAGTAAGTTGAATTTTAATCACAGTTAGAAATATTTTAGGCACGAAATTGTGTAAAATTGCATTTTTACAGGCATTTTCAGTTTGGCTGGATAGCCAATTCAGATCTAGTCAATAGCATAGCGATGATGGTAGTACCTTTGCCGTGTCTGATGGTAATTAACACAACAACGAGCCATCATCATATTCCAGATGACGAATCAAAAAAACTGACGCCTCACGCGCTAGAATTATTCCTTGAACAAGTCCGCAATGACAACGCACCGGTGAGAAAAAATTCTATTTGATTATACTATGCACATCTAAAAATCAATTTCAAAGCGTATGAAATAATCCTTTAATTTTAAAAGCGACCAAATATTAAGAAATTAGAACTAATATTTAAAGCTTTCAAAACTGAATAATATCTTGGAATGAAAAGTTTATTGTAAATCCTAAAGCAACCGAAAGAATCATTCGAACTTTAAAGTTTTAACTTGGTTTTGCTTTTTTAGAAATACGGTGGAAACAGTTGGCTCGTTCACCTCTACAGATTTTGGTTTGAAACAAAAACCACTCTTGCTTCAATGTGGAGTGGGAACCCAATTTTAACGACAGTACTTTTCGGTCTACCAGCAGGATTTTTATCCTTGATTTGTTACGGAGTATGCTGTCCCGACATTCTGGACGCTGAAGATGAGGAAGAAGGTAAAATTTTTATATAAATTCCCTTAGTATAAAAAAAATAAAAATAAAAACAATAATTGTTCTTTTTTCAGAGGAGGAGGGGAAAAATCATATAAAGAAAGATTAAGTGACATAGTTGGCAAAAAACGCTTATACCGTAGAAAGACTGTTGACAGTCACGATTATTTAATTTTACTCGTTATCCGACTCTGGATTTAAGTAAGCTTCGTAATTGAAAACCGAGAGCCGAAAAAACATTCCATTGAAATGTTAGTTGCGTGTTTATGGGTTTGAAATTTTAAGTAAATTGTTCTAAAATCATAATGTGAATGTGTAAATCTTCCCTCAATGGAATTCAGATAAGACAATACGATTCTATCTAAGCGATATATGCGAGTGTGTGTGAGTGAAGGTTTTAATTAAAAATACGCGAGAAGTTATGGATGAAATTAAATACAGCAGGTCGCTTATTTTTTATTGCGCTTAAGTGTATTTAGTATTTATTTAAATTAAAAGTAAGTAACGTGTGCATTTAATTTATATCCAAAAGTGTGTCCTCATTATCGGTATATTCAAGAAACAAAAAAATAGTTTTTACACGACTATTAAATCGTGTTTTGTTAGAAATTTTTAAGGACTGAAGTTTTCCTCAACTCTGCAAATTTAGAATATTTTAAAGCTTTTTTTAAAATTTTTCTCATAGTTTCTTTTCATTTTTTTTCAAGTAATTACCGAAATGAATATAAAACGTGTTTTTATAATTTTATAAGAATTAGATGAATTATACTCAGCGAACGAATTTATATGAAAAAAGCAAATGTTAAAGTCGCAAATTTTTTCAGAAACTTGCTGCATGTATTTTAAATGTATACTAGGCCTGTTCAGAAAAGTGAGATTTTTTATTTTTATGGCTCCAGTTGATTCGATCGATAGCTATTG
>JBAGKK010238595.1:0-21464 GCA_037177015.1 Euceroptres primus | reverse complement strand
ATTGGATTCGTTTGCATTATCTTGAATTATTTTTAACTTACCTTGAATTCAGATTATTTTATCTCAAGTTGAATGCAATTCTCTTAAATTTACTAGAGTCTTCAGACGTCGATGTCGTTTGCTCTTACCAAAGCCAGTTCTCTGAAAGTCTTCCTGGTTTTCTTGAATTTCCATTACTTAGTATTTTATTAAAATTTTATAAGACTTGATATCAGAGTTTAATTTGTTTATAATTTATGGTCTTTTAATTCTAAAGGATCCAAAGTATATTTGCTTTGAAACTGCTATTTTAAAATGAAGAACGAGGGGTTAACCACTACTGAATTCGGTTTCTAGTTGTTTCTGAAATCACTTGAATTTTTTGAAGTCTTTAATTCCTTTGAATTTCCTTTGATTTATTTTGAATATACACTGAAATCTTTGAATAAACTTGAATCTATTCGAAATTTTTGTATTCCCTAGAATCCTTTTGATTTCTTTCAATTATTTAGAATTCTTTTAAATTTACCTTAAATCCTTTTGATTTCATTGAATTTGTTTGAATTATCTTGAATTATTTTAAATTTACCTTGAATTCAGATTATTTTATCTTAAGTTGAATGCAGTTCGCTTAGATTCACTTGAATTCTTTTGTATGCCCTTGAATTGCATGAACTATTTTGAACTCCGTTGCATTCTTTTGAATTATTTGGAATTCTTGCGATGTTTTTGAATTCATCTTGAATTCCCTTGAATCCTTTTGACTTAAATTTCGAATCATTAATTAATAATTATCGAATTATTACTAATTTTTGAATTATCTTGAATTCTTTTAAATTTACCTTGAAGTCAGCTTAATTTATCTTAAGTTGAATGAATTCAGTTGGCTTAAAACTTGAATTCTTTTGTATGCCCTTAAAATCTGATATTATTTTGAATTCCTCTGAATTCCGTTGAGATCTTTGAATTCTTCCAATTCTTGAATTCAGGTGTACATAAAACCGGAGAGTGGTCAACCTCTCGATCAGTTAATAGTTCATTAAAAATTTTGTACGACTTGATATCAGGGTTTAATTTATTTATAACTTATGATCTTTTAATTCTAGAATCCAAGGTAAAATGCGTTGAAACTACAATTTTAAAATCAAGAATAAGTGTTTTTTCAATTATAAACTTTTTTATTGAGCAAAACTGCTTTAGGTTTAGTTTGTGGGAACACGTTTCATTGAAAGTTTTTTACGATAGTAACTTTTAACGATGAGAGGGATGTGAGATCTTTACGCTACTTAGATAGCAATGACGTTATTCTACTCCGTTGTCTCTTTAATGAGGGGATAGACACGATCGTAAAAGTGAATGAGAGTCATGCAAAGTCGATCCAAAGATGCAATTAAACTTGCAGGAGTCCCTGTTCTCATATAAAGGAAGGTTAAAATTATGAAGATTAAAATTGTAGTTAGGTGTCCTTAAAACCTTATTTGGGACGTGATTTTTTATTATTTCTTTGATTCGGTTGATTTAATTATGTGTTGTTAAATTTAATATACTTTTTATATAATACAGATATTGTATATAATACAGTATTTTATTTAACATAGATTAATTTATAGAAACATGCTTTTCCAATAATTTGAAATTAATAATTCAATTTTAGTTTCGGAACTGTTAATTTATTCGAATTCTGCCTTCGAGTACTATTATAATTATGACTAAACTAATATTAGTTTAATTATTAGTTTCTAAACCGCTGTTCGTTAAAGTTGTATCGCTCAACAGAAATCTCTCACCACCTCGAAATAGTTTCTCCTCCTTTAAAGTGAAGTTCAAATATTCAAATAGTTACCTATTCTCGTTGACCAACAGAGAACTAGTTCTAGCAGTTGAGGGTTAAGAGGAAAGATGGCAGCACTCGGTAGTTTTACAACAAGTTCGAAGTTATTTCCTTTAGAGAATTTATAAAATTCATTTTATGAAAAGAATTTATAAAATTCATTTTATGAAAAGAATTTATTCAATTTCTTAACTATTATAAAATGAAAATGTTGTTTTCAAAATTGAAAAGGTTTTCAAATTTAAAAAGCTGTTTAAAATAAATGATTCTTTTCTGAATTTTATCAAACTATTGCAAAGTTTATATATTTTTTTAAATTTAATCTTCGTGATATTTAAAAAAAGTTGTCTTCTATTTGCTCAGAGTTTGTTTTTCCAGCGAGGAAAACAATTTTAAAAAACATCTCATTCGTATTCCCTTGTCGTTGGCGGTTTTTCCACTGCCTATCGACGTTAAGAGTGATTGAAAAATCTTCATCCTGGATTTAATCCCCATCACAGGATACCTCACGGGACAACAGCAATCCGTTGATATTGATTTACAGGGAGAAACGGAGGAATACAAAGTGTCGGAACAGAGGCAGTGCCTTTGGGACATTTTTTTACTCTGCGTGAAAATATAAAAATTTCATCCTCAAAAGAATGCTTCAATTGGACACCTTTGAACAAGTTTTTCTCTCTTTTTATTATATGTAGAATCTCATTTTTGGAAAAAAAATCCAATTAGAAATTACAATCCATTTCAATACAATTCAATTGAAGACATGAGAATGACAACTTGGTAAGGACTATTTGAAGTTGGCCTCTAAATTAGGTTATTTTAACTAATACTTGGAGGGCCAACTTCAAATGGTCTTTAACGAGTTGTCATTCTCATGTCTTCAATTTAAGAGGCTGCAATTGTACAATTTGTTAACATTTTAAAACTTTTTAAAAATTTTAAACTTAAGAAAAAACTAGATATCTTAAGTTATAAGTTATACAACTTCAAAGCGACAATTTTCAACAATTTTTCAAAAAAGAATTCTCTAGGCATTTGATATTAAAATACACCAGAAAACATTGAAAGATCATATTTTAGATTTTTTATTTTTAATAAATACTTATCAAGGAAAATCCTTTAATTTTCAACAAAATGAAAAATAGAAAAAAGAGTACGACAATAGAATAATGATCCACTTCCAATCAAAATAATATCGCTGCAAATTAAAATAATGTCCCTCGATTTACTGTATAAATTTTTCACAGTTTATCAAGCACCTTACGCAATGTCCAAGAAGTTGGCAATGCCAACTTCAAGTTTCGAAAAAATGAAAATTGTGCTGAATTGTGCTAGATTTTTACTCTATTGTGCCGTAAAATATTTTTTGAAAAAATGAAAATTTGAGCCCAAAAATTAAACAAACCTTTTTTTATGTCAGCCTCGCCAATTGGTTTTTTCGAAAAAACAAATTTTGTGCTGCGTAACATAAAAGTCACACAAAGAGTGCCACAAACTAAAATTTTATATTATGAATCATTTTCGAAGAAAAAAACAATATTTAATGAAATCAGCTGCGCCAGTTTTTTTTTTTTTGACAAAAAAACTGGTGCTAGGAACTTGCTTAGCACAACTCAGTACAAGTTTCCGATTTTCGAAATTCGTAATTTTGAAAGTTTGGGTAAAAAACGTGTTCCAAGTTCAAAAATATTGCATTTTTTTGAAAAATAATAATTTGAGTGCAATTTGTCACTAGAGATAATTATTGCTCTAGCCTAGCACAACTCAGTACAAGTTTCAAATTTTCAAATTTTTTAAGTTTGAAGGTTTGGGTAAAAAACACGTTCCAAGTTCAAAAATATTGCATTTTTTTGAAAATATTAATTTGAGTGCAATTTCTCATAAGATATAATTATTGTGCTAGCCTAGGACAACTCAGTATAAGTTTCATATTTTTGCAGTTCGTATTTTTTAAAATTTTAGGCCAAAAATTTATTCCAGATCCAGAAATATTGCATTTTTTTGGAAAATATTAATCCCAGTGAAAATTGTCATTAAAGATCATTATTGTGCTGCCTAGCACGACTAAGCACATGTTTCTGATTTTCGAAATTCGTAATTTTGAAAGTTCGGGTAAAAAACGTGTTCCAAGTTCAAAAATATTGCATTTTTTTGAAAAATAATAATTTGAGTGCAATTTGTCATCAGAGATAATTATTGCGCTAGCTTAGCACGACTCAGTACAAGTTTCAGATTTTCGAAATTCGTATTTTTGAAAATTTTAGACCAAAAATTTATTCGAAGTCCAAAAATATTGCATTTTTTTCAAAAATATTAATCCTGGTGAAAATTGTCATTAGGAATAATTATTGTGCTAGCCTAGCACAACTCAGCACAAGTTTCCGTACTTCGAAATTCTGAAATTGATCATTTTTTAAAGTTTTTTTTGAGTCGCTTTTTTTTGAAAATGGTTTAAAATTTTGGCTTCATATTTTGCAGCACAGTGTTGTGCGTAGCAGGCAGCTCCTAGCACCAGTTTTGTTTTGTCAAAAAAGCAAAATGTCGGGGCTGATTTTTTTTAAATATTGTTTTTTTCGAAAATGGTTCATAGTATAAAATTTGGGTTTGCGGCACATTTTTGTGTGACTTTTATGCTACCCAGCACAACATTTGTTTTAATGAGCATGAAAAAAGTGTTGGCAACCGGCTAAAAAATGACCACCTCATTTAAAAGTAACAGAAGTTAATTAAAAAAACTGTAATTATAACTTTACAATTATTGTGAAAGTGGAATTGTCGTTTTGAAGTTAATAGTCTTTTTATGGTGTATATAACGAAAATGGACAGGAGATTTACCACAGAGATATATTTTTCTTCTTTCATCTAATCCACGTCACGTCATGGTGTAGAAAACGTTAAAGACGTGATCGTAACTCGTGCAGTTGCTTTCCAGAAATCTGAGCCGCCATAAAGAGAGAAATGTCTTCACATTGCACATAGATATGTAGCATCCGGATTATCTTTAAATTTTTCACACGTTCCTAACATTCTATATAAGATCCTACGTTTATTACCACTTAGAAAACTGTTTATTTTAATGAAAAAAAAGATAAATTGTATCATAATTCTTTAAATTCGAATCATATGTAAATTATGAAGTTTTTAATATCATATCTAAATTATGAAGTTTTTAATATCATATCTAAAATATAAAGTTTTAAATATATTTGGATCTGTTATTATGTATCTTATGATCTTATTATTATGAATAACAGCATAATAAGCATTATTGGATCTTTTTTTATTGAGGCACATGTGCATCTGGGTGATGACAAGAAAACCTTCATAAATACTCTAATAAAGCGTTTTTATGCAATAAATGTACCCCATTGTGAACGACTTAGAGGAGAATGTAACTTGGCAGAAATTATGGTAATCGTTTTGATCATAAGTGCATCATGGAATGCACTTCATGCTCTCCCACATCAGAAGCTCAGGTGGCCTCGTTCGCAGTTGTAAATGGCCTCATAAACATCTATAGTAGCTGTTCTTAGTGCTTTATCACTAGGAACTAACCATCTTCTTTTATAGTGACGAAGCAGCCATTGAACTGGAAATACCTTATCGAAAAATATTTGTTTTCACTTCGAACTAAGCTTTCCTTTTATATTTACGATACGCTTCTGGTTTAGAACCAAAGTCAAGGGTCCAGAGTAAGAATAGATTTCATAATCTCAGTTTTAGAATTGTTTAATGTTTACGACATTCTTATTTTCACTTTCTTTTGTTCTTAACAGTGATTGAATATTTTTTCTGATTCATTTGAACTTATTTTTTAGGCAATTCAACCTGTCTTTGAACATTCCAATTTGAATAATTATTATTACAATTCTTCACGTTAATCATTAATAGTTACGATGTTTGAATGACGTAGAGGATTGACACTGAAAAGTGCCACTGGAATGATTCATTGTATGATTCATTTTGTCGATACTAGATTTCACAAATCTAATTGCCATTGATGAGAGAGAAGATGCACTTATTTGTGTTTTTTATTCACAATGCAATGTCACAAGAAACGTGTCTTAAAGGCTATTAAGTAATTTAACTATTACGAGGCTGATATTGTTTTACAAAATAGAATCGCATTTCCTCGACATAGTAAATAAATAAATAATAAACTTTAAAATTAATATTTTATTTTTAATTGCTTTTTGTTTTTAAACACGCTTTCAATTTTAGTTGATTTTTAATGTCAAGCATTTCACCAACATTTGTAATCTGAAGTCCCAAAATAATTCTAGAATCCTTTTATTGATATTATTTATTTTATTTAACCAAGCCACGTGTTTCCTTTTTAAAAAGAGGTCACGATTCAATAATTATCCGTGGAGAATTGATTCTATGGGGGATTTGTGAATGAAATGGGTGGAGGGGAAAATCCCCTCGAATATGACCCCGGGGACGTGAAAGAATGTCTACTGTTCATCGAACTAACGATTCGTTAGTGACGTCAGTCTTCGATTTCCGATTGCCTTATTTGTTCAGTTACAAAAGTTGATCCAAGTTTCGTAAACATATTTATTTATTCGTAAAAAATTTATTCATTCACCAAAGGAGAAAAAGACTTTTTTTAAACTTAAAAATCCAAATTATTCTAGTTCATTGCATGTTTGTTGATTTAAATCATTTATTTGGTTTTTATCGTGTTTATTGGATTCTCAGAGAATTTGTATTTCTTTTAGGCGGAAACAAGTATACAATTTTTTGAAATCAAATTATTTCAGAGGTATTATAATATGAATGTGTATTCCGAACGAGTCGCTGCATTCGTAATCACATGACTCGCTCACAGACCATGTCACTTGTGACTCAGAAATGCCGATGTCGGTGGTAGAAGGTTCCTATTCCATCATTATACTCCATGCTTTTCTCGATTCGTTCACCATGCGCTTATCGCTTCGCAGTTAAATTTCAAACCTCGCCTTCCCACCTGTTCTAAATCTAGTCCCGCGTTTTTTAAAGTGTTTGTGATTCTGTGAATAGTGACATTTATAACTTGACAAATTTTTATAAAATCCAAGAAGTGTGTAAAAATTTAGGAAACTTCAACGAAATTTAAATCTAAAGTTCAAATTTAAAATTTCTAAGGTTCATTTCGAAAGTCTATGAATATACAGTTTATACAGTCTATTCTATATAAATTATTTAACCGTAAACATATCTTCTGAACTTATAAACAAAATTTTAAGAAATAGAGAAAATAGAGAGAAGAAATAGAGAAAAAAACTTGTAAGTTCTTGAATAAACTTTTGCCATTTTTGACTATAGCATCAAAAATAATAAATATTTATTGAAATATCATTTTAGTAGAGACTCCTTGGAGTTAATTGAGTGTGTGAAAAAAGTGCGAGTGTATTAAAAGAGAAAAAAGAAGATTATTGGTGATGAGAAAAAATTCCTGCGTCTTTATTTCATTATGGAGCAGTTTTTTTAGTCAATTTTAAATCATATGTAAAGGATTACAACATCACTGCGTGAGAAGAGGGAGAAGGAAAGGAGATTTCATTGAGCAAGCTACAAAAGAGTTCTCAACTGCATCAATTGTGGTTAGTAATCTGTCGGAAACTCAAATTTAATTTATGAATGAAACTTACAATCATTTAATCAAAAATATGATTATACTTGTGAAATGATTACTTGTGAAATAATGCATAACTATTAACAGAGTTCATTGAATTATATTTAAAGTTAATTAAGTTAAATCTTTAACAGATATTTCTCGAGTAGATAATTTTATTTTAAAAAGTGAAGGCGGATTTTTAAAAATTCTATGCAGTCTTGTCTTTTTTTTTCAATATCAGATATATAAAATCTCTGTAATCCTTCGTCACTTCCTTTAACATTTCCGACTCATGGAAATTCTTTAGGTATATAATTATCCTAAGCTTCGTGGAAAATGATAAACCTCGTTATCCATCAACCGTGATGTTAAAAAAAATCATTTATGTGTGAATTTTTTACAAAACCAGGAAATAGATATTTAAAGTTCCCGAGAATTTCCATAACAGTGAATTCATAATAATAAAATAATAATCACTTGATAAAGCATATTTAGGAAAATTTCCGTCTCAGTTTGCAATTTTCGTCTCGGTTTTCAACTTCTTAGATGTTCCTTTGCAACGGTTTTGACCGTGAAATTGAAAATTGATATTCTAGATAATCAAAAATTATAGGTTTCGCCGTTTCCTACTTTGATTAGACACTTATACGAAATCAAACCCACTCAAGGTTTCGCAATGGTCGAATATCATTGCATAATTTTAAATCTAATCAAATTCTTGTATTGCCCACCATTTTCGAATGTCAAGTTATTTTTGGATGATTGATTCTAATCGGATGAATTTCAACTTCTGCAGTGATGACTTCATTGATATCTTCGTAAATAGCCGCATCGATATCGATTAAGATGAAAATAAAGTAAATTATTTTTCTTGGATTCCAAAGTGAGAAAGTGTTTTAGAGAATTAAAGAAGTATTTGAATTATTACAAATTTGTTTATTTAGGATGATGATTTATTTCTGTAATGATTTTTATATATGTTAGATTAGATTTTTAGACTATTAGATTTTTTAAATAATTTTAAATAAACAGAAATAAACTTCTTAGGATGATGTTTATTTCTGTAATGATTTTGATATATTTATTTTTCTATTAGATTTTTAAAATAATTTTATTTGACATCATGGCTTGTGAATTTCATCAGTTAAATTAGATATCCAGACTGAAATTTATGCACCTTCTGAACCTCATTTTCTCGCCCCAGTTCCACTTATTTTCTCGTTTTGGTCCTTTCCAGCCTTGACCTCCGACATCCATCTTTGAAAATTGTATTATGTGAAGATTGGAAACTTTTGAGATTTCCGGATAAATTGTAACTTGCCAAGGATGCAACTGCTGTTGCAATTTTCAACTAGGGCAACTTCACTTACCTCAACTACATTCATGCTAAACCAGCTACAAATGTGCACATAAATTTTCAACTCAGAACTACTCACTTGTAAACAAAAACAGTAGTAGAATTAAATTTAAGAAATTTTGTTTGAATTCAAGCATTTAATTATCATAAAATTAATTATTTAATTAATCAAACTATTTATTTCATTTTAAAACAAACTATTTATTTCATTTTAAAACAAAATATTTATCTCATTCTGAAACAAATCTTTATCTCATTCTGAAACAAAATATCTATATCATTCTGAAACAAAATATTTATATCATTTTGAAACAAAATATTTATCTCATTCTGAAACAAAATATTTATATCATTCTGAAACAAAATATTTATATCATTCTGAAACAAAATATTCATCTCATTCTGAAACAAAATATTTATATCATTCTGAAACAAAATATTCATCTCATTCTGAAACAAAATATTTATCTCATTCTGAAACAAAATATTTATTTTGGTTTAGAATGAAACTATTTATTTGATTCTGAAATAAAGCAGTATTTGTTTTATTAGAAAAAACATTTTGTGAGTCACATTGTGTTGAGTAGAATACTGAAAAAATTATATGGCCCCATAATTTTTATCTTGTCATATCTTTTTTCCACAGACTAGAACTTTTTATCACCCTCAGTTTTACGTCACGTATACGAGGAATCGCGTCAAATTTCGATTACATGTTTCGAATATTTGTGAAAAATGCGATCTGAACACGTCCCTGCGAAATTCGCAGCATTCTGCAAATATTCGGTTCGTAAAAACGTTGATCGAATTGATAAAAAATGTTTAAGTCGCTGTAAATTTTCTCAACGAGTGTAATTATGTGCAATTTAAGTGAAACAGATAATTCATTCTGCTGATCCAGGGGAGAAAATTGAAAAATTTGTGACAGAACACTATTAAAATAATATAAATATTTGCATGAATAAATTTTGTCTTTTAATCGCAACGATGTGATATTATTTCTGTGATAACTTTTATCTGTAATAAAAGAAATATTAATTCCAGAACGAAGTGTTCAAAAAAATTAATTAAATTTACAAAGATGCGTTCTTTCTCACAACAGGATTTTTTACAATCTTAATAGAAACTTGACTTGTTTAAGAAAATAAAATGAGAAATTTTAGGATTTTTTAAAATCTTAATAGAAACTTATTGCTTACGCTTACGCTAAAAGCTTAGAGCTTTTTTAAGAAAATAAAACAAGAAATTTTAGTAAAAAAAATATAAATACCGATTGATCGACCTGAATAAAGATAATCCGACTTTCTTTTTCTGTTTTTTGGAAAATTTTCGAAAGGAACCACTTTGAAATTCAAAAAGATTCTATTGAACAACCATAATGAATAAATTAAAAAATAACAATGAAAACTTCGCTGCCAGTATTATTAACTTTTAATGAAAAAGTTTATGTTTTATGTTTTAAGTTAAATTTTTAGGGAAAAACTTAATTCTGAAGTTGACATCGTTATTTTTCAAACGTGAAAATGAAATTGAATCGAATATCGATTCCTCTGGGTGATTCCTCATTTGATACGTGACACTCGGGCGGGAGAAAGCCTTGCATAGGTTATGGGCGTCGCGACGCTGGCGTCTGCTACGTGTGCGAACAAACTTCCATATACAGTATACACTGAGCACATAAGACCTAAGGTACCGTTATCGATTCAAGTGTCGATAGTGTAGTAAACTAGGCTTTAAAACCTCCAGATATTTTTCTTTAGTCTAGAGCTTACAAAAAAAAATTGCCCTCCAATTTCAAATATTTCAGACTCTACGGAACTGAAATCGAATCCAAATTCATAAAGAGATAAAATATAAGGATAATATTTTAATGTTGCTTAAAATGATTCGATTTTGTATTTCAACTGAGTAAAGTGCACGGAAAAAATAAGTCAATTAAATTTTAGTTGACTGCGTCTACCACTTTAGGATAGGTCCGAAAGTCTTTAATAAAATATATTTATGTTTCTAACAAACTTTATTTATCTTATTAATTAAATTATTTTATCGTAAGACCGAAATGAACCTTGCAATAATTATTCGAAAATGAAAATATCCTCGTTGTGAAATTTGATACATAATTCTTTAAAATTATAAAACATTATAAATGATTACATTATAAATTATAAATAAATTATTATTACATTATAAATTATAAATAAATTATTATTACATAATAAATTATAAAACAAGTCAAGAAATAGTTACTAGAAAGCCCTTAAAAATTCTGAAACGAGACAATCTAAAATCTCGTACACCGATTGTTAAAAAATGAAGTGCAAAGATAATATTTCTCTCTAAATCTGAATTAGTAGTTTTCTACGAATGAAATAGTGCCGAATCGTGTACCAGTTACTTTAATAAGCATTTCTACTAACTAATGGTAGAAAACTACTAATTCACAGTAGAAAACTACTAATTCACTTAGTAAGGCTTACTAAATAAATTAGTAACCCTTATTACGTGAATTAGTAGTTTTCTACCATTAATTAGTAGTTTTCTACTAAAAATTAGTAGAAATGCTTATTAAAGCAATTGGAAAACGATTCGGCACTATTTCATTAGTAGAAAACTACTAATTCAGATTTAGAGAGTTCTAAAAGACTGTCAACAAAAATCTGAAGGCAGAGGAATAGAGTTTGTATAATTGATGCATATTAAAGTTTTGAAGGCAGTCAACGAAACTTTTGCAGACTGTCAAGAAAAATGTAGAATGCAGTGATACCAATAAATAAAAAGAAACTTGATGTTTTCAAGCCTTGCTCCCCCCTTGCTCCCTGTGCTCATATACATAGAAGTTTATCTGCATATACATACAATTATATCTAATATCTGTATCTTAAACTATAATGATTATAAACACTCATACACGCACATACATAATTCTAGTCGATAACCAATACGTATAACGCAAAATGTACTAAATACTGTTCTTATATACTAAACGAGTGAAGGGACCACCGCTTGTGAGAAATTATTAGTGCCGGGTCAACATTTTTTGGTGCCACGATCTAAAATTATTTTTCTAGATTTCATAAAATTTGTTTCTCATTGATTAGAAAAATATTATAATGTACTAAATAAAAATATAATTCAAACAAGAGAATTTGTAAGACGATTTTGTACGAAGTTCATATATAATAAATTTGTGTACATGCATAGTTTCTAAATTTTGAATCTTCCCTTACAAAAAATAACGGTTGGGCACGAAAATACTATTGGAAAATACTATTGGAATACTCATAAGCAATGAGTATTCCAATAGTATTTTCGCGCCCAACAGTTGTTTTTCGTTAGGGTTTTAGGACTTATTTTACTTGATTTTTATATGTATGTAAATTTTTTACTGAAGCTCGAAATGTAAAGGGTAACAAAATTTTATTATTTCAAATGCAGACAATTTTGTTTAATTTTCATCAGTTTTAATTTGGTTAATTGTGCATTCTCAATGTGCAATTTACATGAAATGTGCATAATATAATAAGGATATCCATTAATAGAATATATACCGTCAAATTTTTTTGACCTTACGATTAAATAAAAAGAACAAGGATTAAAATTCTAAGTGCTAAAATTTAATTTTTTGAATTAATTTCAAAAATGGCAAAAAACGCAACGTTTCGACCCTATCTGTGGGTCATCAGGCACATTATACCTAATAAAATATGAAAATGAAAATTAACGAATTATAAAATTAACATAGAGAAAAATGGCTAAATTAACATAGTCATAGAGAAAAAAATAAGCCAAAAATAAATTGACCTCGAATTACCAATTTTGGAGTGAAAATGTAGAAACATAATTTGAAATGGGAAACCTCATGAGAGAGGTTCCCAAAAAAAAACCGTTACATTTTTAAAAAAATGTAGAGACACACTTATAGTAATTAACGACGAACCAACAAATAATAGTGTCAGAAAAACAGTTCGTAGGTTATGTTGGAAGAAATAGTATAAAAAATCTGATTAAAAATACAACCACAGAGAAAATAGCGCCCCAAGGCTTAAAAATTGAAAATTTAATTTATAATGCCTAATATAATAAGGATAAATGTTATTTGTTCATTAAAAATGCGCAATTAATAAAATTTAAAAAATTTCAGTTTTGAAAATTTTCAAAAAATTCTAAAATCAACAAATATTTTTTTTTTAATTTACGTTTTTAGAATATTGCTTCTTATCAAAAACTGTGCATGCAAAAAAATTTTTCGAATTATTTTCACGTATAGGAAAAATTTTTTGAATTTACTAGGTTACTTAAAATTCAATTTTTCAAAAACAACAAAAAACGATATTTTGCTATTCATGGATCTGAAAGTAAGCATTTCAAGCTTTATTTTTACTTAAAAAGAAAAAGAAAGAAAAGGGTCGAACTTAGAAAAAAAACCAAAAATATTTTTGATTTTATAAAATGATGGCTAAATTTTAAATTAAAAATTTTTTTTTATTTCATTCGAAAGATTGGGAAAAAATCTATCGAAAACATTTAAGTCAAAAATTTTTATATGCCATACATAAAAAGATATTTATATCCGAAATAGAGGGTCTTTGTGCAAAGTACAAAAATTTTATCCCCTCTATCTCGGCGAATTTTTTACCAAACTGATCAATCTCTTTTTTTTGAAGTGCCATCTAATAGGACCAAACTTTTTGTAAATTTGAGCCCGATCGGAGTCATTCATTTTTTGGGGTTGGTTGAGAAATAATGCCCCATATATTCTCATAACAATTTTACCTTGCACTTCGTACGGTTGCATATCTACAAATATATTTGAAGTTTCTTACCTCTTCCTCAAAATTCTCCATTATCTGCCTGTAAAAAACTAATAATTGGTATTTGCTACTTTAAATAAAAAAGATTTAACTGAGTTTGAATTCTATCAATTACTTTTTTAAAACATAAAATTTCTCACTGTTTATACAAATCGAAAATGTGACAATTGTAAATAAATTAAGAAAAGGTACTTTGAAATTAAATGAATAAGCGAAATAATAAATAATAAAAAATAAAAATAATAAATAAAATAATCAAGTCTAATAAAAATCAATAACAATATCTTCTTTTAGAGATTGATTTCAATGAAAAGTGTTGGGGTATACTTGACTGCTTTCCATCTCGAAAATAAATTCAGTTTCCAAGTTAAAAAAATTATCGTTCATAATTTCGGATGTTAATTTTGGCTTTAGGGTCAGAATAAATAATTCAATTAATTTTTAACTGAACCAAACGTTTCGGCGCACAATGATGGCCCTCATCAGTGGTTAATGTTTATTTTGCTCCAGCATTCAGTCTGTCAGAATGCATACGCATTTAACAATTTCCACAAGAATAAACATTAACCACTGATGAGGGCCACCATTATGCGCCGAAACGTTTGGTTCAGTTAAAAATTAATTGAATTATTCATTCTGACCCTAAAGGCAAAATTAACATCCAACATCATAAACGATTATTTCTATCGAGGGTCGATATAACCCCCCACTGAAAATTAAAAAAATTGTATGCAAAATATTTCTCAGGTGTAAGGTAAAACGGCAATTCTGATATGTATAGCCTGCAATTTATTGAGTTCAAGAAAGTATTGACTAGCTAAAAATGTTAATAAATAGACAAATTAAACAACAGTCAAAATCAAAATCAAAACCTGTACATCCTAACCAAACAGCTACTCCATGCTTCATCGGGCATCCATAACACTATTTACTAAATATAAAAAATACTTACATCGGAGTCTTCAGCTTTTGTTAAATCCACAATTATTCATAATGCATCATAAATAACAGAAATAATAAGAAAATTTTGCTGCTTTCTGGGATTTTGCTTCTTCCGTGCTATCAGTCCTGTCGGCGTAGTCGGTTGTTGTCGCCTGTTTTCGCTTGAATAGTGGAAGTTACTTTTCGCTTGAATAGTTGAGGTTACTAACGTAACTACATCACTAACACAATCATCAAATGCGCAGTGAAAACTGCACATCGAGAGGTCTACCAAATCTCAAATACAGTCAAGGTCTGCTTCGGCAACTCGTGCCGTAGTTATTCACTTCCGTATTTGGGAAATTATTCTATTCGCAAACTTTTAAAATCTGGAGGACTTTTTATGAAAAATTAGACTGTTTTATGAAACTTGGTCAAAAACTGTTTAATACAAATTGGTGGACTGTTGTCCCTATACTGTAGTTCAATAATTCTATGACTTTTTTTTTCAAAACTTCGACAACTTCTGTGAGTTTGTACTGAAACTTATATCAGATTTTAAAAAAATTCTGACCTATTCTAAAGTGGATGTCTAGTCGCGTAAAATTTCAAAGACTTATTTTGTCCGTGTGGTTAATTTGGCTCACAATCAGTAGTTAATTAATTTCCTATTACAGTTAATTGAAACATGCGTAACTGAATCAATTTCTTACAGGAAACTTAACAAGAGAATGTTTCCTTAATTTATTATTATCGTTGGATTCAGAAACTTTGGGCTTGCTATTAACCCTTCTTTTGTTGAGATCTTTAAAGATTGCCAGCCGTTGGGGACCAGATCGAGTCGTTTATCTAAGTCGTTTGCTCATGGATAATCGATAAGTTCAAACATTTCCTTTGCATGTAGAATTGTAGATGCAGCGTGCGAATTCAAATCGTTAAATTGAATTGACGTTCTGCCCCTGGAATCCTTATCTTTATGTTATTATATCAGTAGTTCCATTTCTGGACTATATTTCACTTACAAAAACGTGCACTTGTGTCATGCAGAATTTGAAGAAATTTGTAGATCTGAAAAAGTTGGATATCCTTTTTGCTCTCAATAATAATTATATGAATACTTTAGAAAAATATAGCTCCTTTCTTGAATAGAATATAGAAATATTTATATCTTATATTTTGAACCGAATATAGAAATATTTATATCCTATATTTTGAACCGAATATAGAAATATTTATATCTTATAGATACAGCAGGTGCTTGGATTTCTTTTGATATGAAAAAAGAGAATGGATCTCAAAAAGGATTCCATCGCAGATAAGTTACACGTGTGCCTTGATTTATACGATTTATTGCAAATCGATGAATTCCCAACTGTTAGCTGCGCCTTGAATTCGTTTTCCATTTCTAAATTCAGTCCTTTCTTCAAAGAAGCTCAATATACTTTTGGAACATCATAAAAAAAAGTCTGAATTATATCATCAAGAACTCCTGTCAATTAAAATTTGCATCAAATTGATTAGCAATCAAAAAAATTTTTATTTTATAAGTTTTTTCATTATTCTAGAGTCAATGTATCGAAACTAGAGTTTAGAGAAAAGAAGTGTGTTTTCAGGCTCCACGAAAACAAATCCAGACGAATAAATCGATCTTTGACAAATTTCCCGTTTCACGGATCAATAATTCTCCAGCGAATTGCTTCCATGTATTTGTGAAATATTATTTACACATTTTCACAACTTTATCACTTTCCACCGTTTGCTTGACTATCGGTTAAAGCAGCTGCCTGATTGGCTATTTCACATAGTACGTTTAACAGTCTGGTTGATCGAACAGGGTCCAAGAAATCGAGTGGAATTTACTATCCTGGTAAATGTACCTGTCGTAACGAGAATTCCGATTAAGAATAGTTCTAAGGAAATAAAATAGTTTAAAATGAAATAAAATCTCTGAAAATCAGAACAGTTAATAAAATATTTGAATCCAAGAATATTTCTTTGATTCAAATAAATGTTAGTGCTGAAGTTCGATAAAATATTTTGGTTGTATCAAAGAAACACTTTGAATAAATTGACCTAAGCAAAAGTTTTTTTGATTCAAATAAAAAAATGCAATTCAAAAATTGCAATAAATACTTCTTTGACACAAATAAATCTAAAGGCTTGATTCACGCATGGATGCATTATTTGATCCGAATACGTCCTTGTCAATTCAAAGAATCGAATTCATTGAACCAAGGAAATATTTCTTCGAGGGCGAAAACAAGATTCAAGGAAACTAGGTTCTTAGTTTTCAAAAAACAATTTCATTGAGTTATTTCTTTCACATTCAAAAGCAAAGAAATATTTCTTTGTATTAAAGAAATGGAATCAAAGAAATATATTTCTTTGAATATAAGAATTATTCTTCTTATTATTATTATTGTATTATTATCATTATTATTATTATTATTATTATTATTATTATTATTATTATTCTAACTGAAAACAAAGAATTGTATCTAATTGTAAGAATAATTCTTACAATCAGATCAAATAACACTGAAGAAAATAATTCTTATATCCAGAGAAATGCATTTCACTGATTCCGTTTCTTTAATAGAAACAAATATTTCTTTGTTTGTGAACGTGGAAGAATTAACGAAATTATTTCCTATAATCAATAATTATTGATTGTGACAAGAGTGAAAAAAGTTTGTAGAATGTTCAAAACAATTTGTCTTAAACTAGAAAGTAATGATAAGATTAAACAAGACTAATGAGTCTGTGATACATTATACCATAAAATCTCGAAAACAGATATTTTATGGCGTCGTAGATTTTCCGAAGAATCATGAAACCTTCAATGAATCCGTCTCAGCAGTTTAGAGAGGTTAATTATCTCTTAGAGAGGAATAACTCGAGGGTGTCGAATCTCCTTGGAGTCTGGAGTTGCTGACAGTCTCAGGTTAGATGTCTTCAATGGCTTGGGTGTATACATAAGAGAAGCAGTAGTAAATACCTGTCTTGCTATTGATAGCACGAGACACGAGGGATTATAAGTTCTAACGTAATTCGAGATCTTCCTTTCCTACCCTTGATATCCCATTGTAATTTTCCATCAAGGGATTCATATTTCCTTCAGTTGTTCATTAAACCCTAATTCACCTCTCAAACAACTGCAAAACCATCTTTATGAACATAAAAGAATATTTCTAATGTTTTTAATATTTTTATTTCGTACATTCGAGTTATTCTCTTGGCATTGTATTGATTTTCTGATGCTATTTCGATGCTCTGATATTGATCGCATTTCCTCTGGTATAGTTAAATCGCTTTTATACAAAATCCATTAAATATTTGCCATTACTCAGGGTGTCTAGCGTCCTGGAAATCCTTGAAAACCTGAAAAGTCCTTGAATTTTTGTCTACCTGGAAAAACCTGGAAAAGTCCTTGAATTTCACTCATAGTCCTGGAATTGTTATCTCTCTACATTTGAATCAGTAGTCTTCTTCAAATGACAGGGTTGCTACAGGTCAGAGAATTCTGGAAAGTCAGGGAATTTAAAAATGGTCGTGGAAAATCAGGAAAAGTCAGGGAAAACTTTCAAGGGGTCATTTTTTGATTCAACAAATTATAATTATATCTCAATTTAACAATTATTATTAATTTAAACCTTCAAACAGTTAGGGAATTGTTTTTGATTCAACAAATTATAATTATATCTCAATTTAACAATTATTAAAGTTATATAATTATAATATTATAAAATCAGGAATCACAGTCAGTCTCCTATTCCCCCTTTTTTCCCATTTCTCCTATTATTCTCCAAATCTCCTAAACTCACTTTTCTTAGAGTTTCATTCCTTTGTCTCCCTTTTTTTCGTTTTTATATTCAAAATTCTAAATAATTTCCTAAAAATTATGAGAAATAGAAACATGTTACATTCAAAAACTCTTAATGTTTTCTTCAAATTCCCATAATTTCCAAATTTTTAAAATCTACGAAAGTCTCTTAAAATTTCTTAAAATCCTCGATAATCTTTAAAATCTCTTAAAATCCTTTAGAATCTTTAAAATCTCTTGAAATCCTCTAGAATCTTTAAAATTGATTTAAAATCCTTTAAAATTCCCCAAAATATTTGAGACTGTTCTAGAATTTTCTGGGTTCTCCTACAATGATCTTATAAAATAATATTCCAAGATTCTTCAATATTTTTTCAAAATATCAAAAAATGTTTTTCTTTAAAAAATAAAAAAATATGTATATTAAAAAAGTTAAACACGTCGAGCCAGAAATCCCATCAGTTTAAATCAAAGAAGCGTGCCATATTTTTGATTTCATGAATAAAATTTTGAAATTTTTTTCGCGTTTGAATATCCTTAAATTTTTCAAAATTGCTATTTTTAAGCGTAAAAAAGTATGCAAAAAATCCTTTTTATGAAATTAAAAATATGACATGCTTCTTTGATTCAAACTAAAGGGATTTTCGGCACATGTTCAACTTTTTCAAAATAAATATATTTTTTTTTAATTTTCAAAAAAACATCATTTTCGACATTGTCAAAAAATTCTAATCTGGAGAAAACATTTGTTTTCAATTTTGGATTTTATATTATTATTCATCATCAAAAACTACATGTACAAAAATTTCAGCCTAATTATCTCTCTCATAGGAAAAATTTGAAAAATATTCAAAATTTCGAATTTTTACGTCAAAAGTCCGAACAGAAGAAATTTTTTTTGGGAATATTTTTTCCCCTTCTTTTTTATGTCAAATCACAACTTTTTTCACTAGGCTTAAAAGGTCAATCAATTTTAACATTTTCACTTCGCCCTTTTCTATAAAATATACTAGGCTCGTCTAAAATTTTCTAAATACTTTCGTAATCTTCTAGAATTTTCTAGAGAATCTTTTAGAATCCAAAGTCTATAAAAGATTACCCAAATTTTCTCAAATTATTTAGAATCTTCAAAACTTATCTGAAATCTGTTAAAATTCTCTAAAATATTTAATACCGTTTTAAAATCAACAATTATTTAGATTCTTCTGGATTCTTCCATAATCTTTTAGAATCTTCTGGATTCCCCTATAATAATCTTATACGACTTTAAAGAATTCGTAATACAATCTTAAAGAATTCTTGAAAATTCTTTAATATTCTACAAAATATACTAGAATGTTCCAGAATCTTCTAAAATCGTCGAAAATCTTCTGAACTCTTCCATGATCTTCTAAAATCTTCTAGAATTCTCAAGAATATTCTGAAATGTATCTGAAGTTTTGAACCTTCAAATGAACGAATTATTTTTCCTAACTTAAATTTATCTTGAAACATTGTTCAATCTAGAAAATAAAGAGAAATATCATGAGCTTTTTTAATAATAAATAATAATAAATTATAATAAAAACTAATAATAATAAATAATAATAAGTAGTAATAAAAAATAATAACAATAATAAACCAATATTTTATAACAAATTTGAGTTTATAACGAAATCAAATAAAAATTTCGTTCATTTGAATGTTCCGAACTTCAAGCACATTATTCTGAATTGCATTAGAATTTCCAAAATATGCAGAATCCTTTAGGACCCTCTGAAGTCTACAAAAGACTTTAATAATCTTGAAGAATCTTCCAGACTGTTTTCAGAATCTTCCTAAAATTCTGTAGACTTTTTAAGTGTTAAAGAAAAAGTCTGGAAGAGACCAGAATATTTTAGAACTTTATGGAAGATTGTGGAAGAATCAGGAAGTCTCTGGGAGATTCTAAAAAATCTAGATTATAGGGAATTTTTTGGGATTTCAAAATATTTAATGAGTCTACAAGTTTATGGACAATTAAAAATATTCTAGAAGATTTTAAAATTTTGTTCAAGAATCCAGAAGTCATGAAGGATTTTAGAATATTTTAGAGATTCTTTCAAAGATTCTGAAAGTTTAGAAATTGAAGGATTTTTTATTCGATTTTAGACAGGAATCTAAGATTTTTGAAAAGAAGAAGATAAGATTCTTAGATTCTAGAGAATTGTAGCTTCCTTGGTATTTTTAAAAGAAAAAAACTTTCCTTTTATTTAAAATCCCTTTTTCGAAGAAGAATTTTCCCTATTTTCCCTAAAATTGAATTACTGAACCGCTGTGATCCCTGTATTAAAAAATTATGTATAATTAAAATTATAACGGTAGATAACGATCAGGGAAAATGAAAAATTGGTCAAGGAAAGTCATACAATTTTCAAATTGGGATTTTGTAGAAAACTAATCATTCACTCAGCAAGGCTTTCTAATTTATTTAGTTAGGCTACTAAATGAGTTTCTAGTTTTTACTGCAAAATAGTATTTTATTTATTAAAGATTAGTAGAAACGCTCATTAAAGCAATTGATAAACGACTCAGTACAAAACTACTAATTCTTATAGAGAATTTCCTTAAAAAATAGTTTTTTTAAGCTTATACTGGGTGTCTACTCACCCTGGAAAACCCGGAAAACTTGGAATTGTCAGGGAATTTTTTTATACCTGGAAAAACCTGGAAATGTCAGGGAATTTTTTTCAAAGTCAGGGAATTTTTTCGAGCGTACTGAAATTTTTTCAATTATAACAAAATTAAACAACGATATTTACAAGGACTGAAAAATATATTATTCGTAATAAACTCGTGACATTATATACTTATTCCGATTTAAGTTGAACGTGGGAGGAAAAAAAAAACGAAAAGCTTTGGAGGTAAAAGAACTTGGAGCGAAACGTAGGAAAATTCTGGAACAAGTACAAAAAGAAGCCATCGGACTCGAAGAAAAAGTTACAGAAATAAAAAATTAACCAGAACAAAATATATTTAAAAAAATATTTAAATGTTTTGTTCCTAACGTTATTTCTTTATATTTAAATGTTTTATTCCTAACGCTATTTTCTTTATAAATGTTGTTTCGTTCGTAAACGAAGAGAAGTTATTTAATTTGACTGTGTTTTGTATTCTCTATT
>JBAGKK010238484.1:9412-21471 GCA_037177015.1 Euceroptres primus | reverse complement strand
TATATATATCGTTAAATAAATAAATTCGTTAAAAATAATTTTGGGTTTATTCGCCTTGATTTTATAACTCAACATATAGATTCTTTAATTTTGAAATTGACTCTACAGTAGATTACATCGTTAAAATGAGACCAAGAACATTTTAAAAAATGTTAATTACTTCCTAAGTTATTCAAAATTTTGGAAAAGAATCGAAAGTTGAATACAATTTTTACAAAATTTTCTTTCTTTTGAGCCACAGTGTATTTTTTAAATTAACACAATGAATGCGGTTTCATGTTTTTGGAAAGCAATTTACAAAAACATCGACATTTTTTAAAAATAGAAACAGTAATTGAACAATTTTCCAGTATTGAGAGAAAGTCAGAAGTTCAATTCGTTGAACTGTAACTGGGTGCGCTAAAATAGTAATAACAAGTACATGATTAGAGGGGAAGTAGAGAACCTTCTAATCCGTGCGTTCACGAACGTAGTTCTCGTTTAATTTAGAGACCTACCGTTCTGTTGAAAGCAAAAGGTAGTCTGAAGGTTTTGCTTACGTGTTTCGAATATTTAATGAATTTTTAAATTAATTTCTGAGACACTCTGTATTCTATCTTTTGGAAACAGTTGAGGTCATGAAACTTTTATATTTTACAGAAATAGTTATGAATGCTATTTTTTTCTAACAAAAAAATTCAATACATTTTTTTATGCAATTTCCTGAACTTTACTGAATTTATCTTTTCATCTGCTTTCCTACCTGAATAATTAAATATTAACCGATGATGGAACAAGAGTGACATGTTACCGAAACAAATATAGAACTACATCTGAATTAAGATACTAATTTACTTTAATGAAAATTTAAGGGCTAATAAAAGAGATAGGGAAATACTATTGTTGTAGTAATTTTAGAAATTAGTAGAAATTTCCTCTAAAGTAAATTAGAGCCTCACTTTTTACTAATTCAGATTTAGAGAGAATATCGCTTAATTGTAAATTGATTTTCCGCAAGTTATTAATGAGATAATCTTCAGAAAAATATATATTCGCAAAGTTTCTGAAGAATAACAATATTTAGTCTCAGAAACCGATGCAGAATCGTTTCATTTAGCTTTTACGCCTCTTTTAAACTTCTTTTACATATTTTACATAGCCATTAAATCATGGTGTCTAGCGTCCTAGAAAGCCTTGAAAACCTGGAAAAGTTCTTGAATTTTTTTTACCTGGGAAAACCTGGAAAAGTCGTTGAATTTCAATCATTGTCCTGAAATTCTTCTGCAGCTAAATTAGTAGATTTCTTTTAAATAAAATAAGGCTCTTTAAATCTGAATTAGTCAATAACTATTGATGAAATAACGAGAAGTCTTCCACCAATTGAATTAGTAAGCATTTCTACTAATAATTATTAGTTTTCTGCTTTAGTAAGCATTTCTACTAATAATTATTAGTTTTCTACTAATTATTAGTAGAAATGCTTACTAATTCAGTTGGTGGAGGACTAATAATTCTACTTATTTATACTAATAATTAATAGTTTTCTACTAATTTATACTAATAATTAGCAGTTTTATACTAACCATTAGTAAGCATTTCTAATCATTATTAGTAGTTTTCTACTAATTATTAGTAGTTTCTATTAATTATTAGTAGTTTTCTACTAATTATTAGTAGTTTTCTATTAATTATTAGTAGTTTTCTACTAATTATTAATAGTCTCCTACTAATTATTAGTAGAAACACTTACTAATTCAATTGATGGAAGACTTCTCATTATTTGATTAGTAGTTTTTGACTAATTTGGATTTCAGCAGTGAGGAGTCGTTTATCAATTGCTTTAGTACGATTCTGTAAAAAACTACTGATTCATTACTAATTCATTTAGTCAGGGATACTAAGTGAATTTGTAGTTTTTCTACTGTAAAATTGTAGTTTTTTTAAAAAAGATTAGTAGAAGTGCTTACTAAAGCAATCGATAAACGATTTTGCACTATTTCATTAGTAGAAGACTACTAATTCTTTTTAGAAATTATTCCTTTACAGATGTTCACCCCTTATCGTGTCTCAAATTTGTATAGATTTTGAAATAGTTTGTAAAATCGAGGAAAATGACCACATTATTGAGTGTAACAAATTTTGAAATAGAAATCTAATTGCGATTTAGAAGATAAAGGCTGAATCTGTAATTGTTTATTTAACATTAATGTTAAATAAACAATTACATATTCAGCTATTTGAGATTTCGTATTTTCTCTTTCGCTTGAGAAAAAAATCGTAATTTTTATTCAATCTTCATCATGGATAGCTTATTTTGTTCTTTAGAATATTATCTAGGCTGAATTCATTTTAAATCAGGCAGGCTGTGCTTGCTCAAGTCACAGAATCGTTTCCGGACGAAATATGTTGATATATAAAATCGAAGAAAATTACTATGTTGGTAAATACAACAAAGTTTAAAAAAAAAATGAATGTTCGACAAAGAAAAAAATAGTTGAATCGAAATTGTTTTTTAGTAAAATATAAATGAAATCGGTAAAAATTGTGTTTCCCTGAAAATAATACTATTTTATGCCTAAATTCAAGGCATAGACAACTAAAACGATTGTCAAGACATTTTTGTGAAAGAATAAAGAAAAATAACTAATGTAACACTTAGGTAAAATTTCAAAATTTATAGTATATTGAGTATCTTCGAAAATACACGTATTTTCAAGAAAAAAGTTGAAACTTGTTGATTTTCATTTTCTTTTGTTTTTGATGACTTCATAAAACAGTATTATTTTCAGTGAAACACAATTTTTACCGATTTCATTTATATTTTAGTAAAAATATCGAATATAACGCAAGATAATGTGAAAGTGCCGAAAAAAGTGTCAAGAAACTTTTCTTAAGATCTTTTTAAGGCGAATAATTTTTAACCTTTAACTTTTTTTGTATCTCGTTTTATTTTAGCAAAAAAATCGAATTTTCATTTTTCAGAAAGAAAAAATTTCTTTCCCCTTTGTATGACGCGGGCATAAAATAAACTCCTTTAGGATATATTCACTATATTAGTACCGGCCCTAGAAAAAAATAAAAAAAATAAAAACGCTGTGGTTTTTGAGAAAATTGAATTTCAAAATTTGCAGAAAAACTGCCGCTATTCTGTCAATTTTGAAAATTTTTGAAATTTTCCGATGGATTCCGAAAAACAACGAAAAAATCTATCCGAATTAAAAAGAGAAAGTCTTTGTTACTTTTATTACTTTTATTAGTTCATTACCTTATCACCTTTATTACTTTGTTAACTACAACACTTTAAAAACGTTTTGGACTAATTTTTGATAAACTGCGTCCCCAACTTTAAAAATTCAAATACCCATAACTTTGTCAAAAAAATTGTTTCATCAAATCGGTCAAATACGTGTCGTCTAAAATTCTTTGAAAAACAACATATTGCTTCCGGAAACGATTCTGTGACTTAAACATGCACAGCCTGCCCGAGTTGAAATGAATTCTGCTTCTACTATTCTATTTGGGTGGTTCTTATTAAAAGACAACCAAATTGACATAAAACAAATTGTTAATTAATTAATATTTTATCTAACTAGTTACCTACCTAGCAAGCTTACTCTTAATGAAATTCATCAAAATGGAATTGTAGGTAATATTTTAAAGAACAAAATACATTATCAATGATGAAGATTCAATCAGAATTACGATTTTTTTCTACAGCGAAAGGAAATCTCAAATGACTAATTTTAAATAAACAGTTTCATATTCAACTCCTTCTTTCTTTGTCGGACATTCATTTCTTTTTTAAAATTTCTTGTATTTAACAACGTAGTAATTTTCTTCGATTTTATATTTTATTTTTATTTTATTTATTTTATTTTGAATCAGTGAACGGGAATAACCCTTTGGTACACGTAAACCTTTGGTACACATAAACATAAATATATATCTATATTTACAATTTATGGTACGATAAGAAATTTCTGAAAATATAATAGACAAAAGTCTGCTGAAAAATACTGAACACTGAAAAAAATCGTTAGTTGGGCCAACTGCTTTGGCTTATAACATATGCCTCTTCTACTTTTTTAGTTTGGACAACTATTTTATTAAAAGGCGTAACTATTCAGTTTGTTGTAACAACAATTTAATTAGTTTTATCAACTAGCAAAAGTTTCTAAATACTAATGTAGTTTGTTAATATTAAAGTAGTTTCTAAATATTAAAGTAGTTTGACTTTAATTCTTAATTAAAGTAAGAGTTTAATCTTTGAACAAAAAATAGTTTTTTGAGCTTAGGCATATAGTCAAATACAGTTAGCTAAACTCAATAATTTTAAAAATCGCATACTAAACATTTTATATGGTTCATTTAGTTGTGTAATTTATTTTTATCGTACAGGTTCAAGAAAAAAAGATTTTTTCCATTAAAGTTTATGGTATTAATTAAAAAGTGGCACCTGGCAAAATTTATTTTGTGACCTGGAAAACGTGGAAAAGTCCTAAATTTTTTTAAGGAGAAACGTTAAACACCCCGATTAAATGAGAACTGCTCACACTAATCTATTTTTAATAAAGGACTGGTGAAAGAGGTTGAAAGAACGCTTCTCTTTAAATTTTGTATCCGTAACGAGCGGAAGAAGCGTGAAATTAATTATGAAAACAAAGAAGGTTTTGCTCAAGTTTCCTGGAGTACAGATGACGCTTCTGAGGTTGTCGAAAAGCCACGACTTAGGATAAGAAGGAAAGCCTGAAGCGCGATCATAACGACGCTAGTAGAAACTAGTGGTAGTGGTAGTAGTGGCGTATCTACTTATTTAGAATATTGCTGGCATGCATCTGCATAAATTTACCACAGGCCCGCAAGGATTCTTGGTAGCTCAACGTTATACGATCCTTTCTGTTAAAGATGAGTTGACACAACTTCTGTGTGACTCTTCCTAATTCAAATTGCAACATCTCAAGAAATCACTTTATTTTCCAACATTAAACTATTGTTGTTGCAGACAGGAACCAGCGTTAATATGAATTTCCATCTCCAAATGGAATTGTAGGGGAAAATTTTCTCGAAAGGGTTATCATTGTTTACGATTCGGTTTTAAGTCCAGGTTTCGACTGAAATACATATTCAAATTGAATTATCCACCCTACTACGCACGTTGATTTGAAATCATTCGACGCTTCGGGCAAATCCTTGTGCTTCTATTCGCTTCTTCAGGCTTGAGCCAACGCTACTGACTAATGGATATTCTCTGTGAGAAGTTAGTTGAACACAATCGCTTTACAAGCACATCGAAACTGGCAGCCCAGCGAAAGCCTTTACGACATGTATAGGTACTAAGGTCATCCAGTAAGGAACACTTGTACTTTACGTACGGCCAACTTTGACGTAGTCACGGATCCGAAGTCAACTACCCGTTCCGAAGCTGCGAAGACCCTCTAAAATCTGCTGCAGCGATGTTCTCTACTGAACTAAAGCCGGTGCTCACTGTACCCTTAACTATTATCCCAAAGCTGATGAGATTAAATTTTAACAAGTTAGTGCGTGAAAGGAATATAATATTCACGTGTTTAATAGTACAAGAAGCAAAAAAAAAAATGTGTTAAATTAACTGAAGTTATCTGCTGAAGTACATACACTGGAAAAAATATGTTGTTGGGCCAACTACTTTAAAAATTGGACAAGCTTAATATTTACAAACTACTTTAGTATTTACAAACTTTTTTTAGCTGATAAAACTAATCAAATTGTTGTTACAACAAACTGAATAGTTACGCCTATTAATAAAATAGTTGACCAAACTAAAAAAGTAGAAGAGGCATATGTTATAAGCCAAAGCAGTTGGCCCAACTAACGATTTTTTTCAGTGTTCAATGTTTTTCAGCAGATTTTTTTCTGTTATATTTACAGAAATTTCTGTTATACTTAAAGATGATGAGGAAATTTAACAGATATGTCTTTAGAATTTACAGAAATGTCTGTTTGGAAAAAAATGACTGTTAAAACAATGTATGTCTGCCTATTAAAAAAAAAATTAGAATTGCATTAACCTAACAGACACTTCTTTACATTCTACAAACATATCCATGGAGAAAAAAGAACATGTAAAATGAACAGAATAATCTGTTAAAATAGGGACACCATATTTTATGTTATATTTGGGTAATTCTCCATTAGGGTGGTCCAGAAATGCATTGGAATTTTTTTTTTGAATTTTCATGCTCTCACCCCCCAAATTTGTTCGATTCCACAAAAAAATAAATGCGTTTTTTTTTTTTAAAGTAATATTTAGAGGTTCCGCAAGCCCCATGCAGTTTAACACGTATTTCCCATAAGAAAAAAGACGTTTTTGTAAATTTTATTCAGAATCGTCAATATTAGGTGAATCGAGATGAAACTCAACATTTCTCTTCACAATTAGCCATAGAATAGGAATAAAAAATTATCTTTTAAATATCAACCCCATAAGTTTGTTTTATATTAGGGTCTCAAAAAATTCTGTAAATGAAAAATTGTGCTTTACGAATTTTTGACGCTAATTATTATTTTTTTGCGGTTTTTTTAGTAAAAAATTTTCTGATACATAAAATATTACTTTTCACTGATCTTTACTTAAATTTTTTAAACAATTTATTATTGTTTATAGCAATTTTCTCTTAGAAATACAATTTATTATTTATTTTTACCAATATTCTCTTAGAATAATACTAAAGAATGCGGTTTTTTCTAAAATTTTCCACTTTTTCTCCACTTTTCAATTAGTGAGAGGTAATAATGAATTCAAGTTAACAAACATATTTGTTTAAACAATTTATTATTTTTAATAATACTCTCTTTGAATAATGCTAGAAAGTTGCGGTTTTTTCTGAAATTTTCAACTTGTTGCCCACTGTTCACTTAGAGGGAGGTAATAATTAATGCAATTTAGCAAACATAATGGTTTAAACAAATTATTATCGTTTATAACTATCTTTTTCAATATTAATGCTAGATAAATGCGGTTTTCTCTGAAATTGTTAACTTTTTAACTTTTCACTTAGTGAGGTAATAATTTATGCAAGTTAACAAACATAATTGTTTGAAAAATTTATTATTTATACACTTTGCAATAAACTTCGTGTTGTAATTTAAAACAAAATTTTTACAAGCCATTTACAGACCAACTCCTCCCAACTACTCCTATTTATTCCATCCTTTATTTTTATCTCTATTGTAAGATAGCCTTTTTGTTTAAATTAATATTTTTAAAACCTTTGCAAAAGAGTAATAATACTTTACTTTGGAAAAAATAGAATACTCTTTAAAAAATGATTCTTGATTATGTTAATTTATTATTTGTTCATAATTAAAAAGTTAAAGCAAAACTGAAGATTTCAGAAAAAACGCAACTTTCTAGCATTACTCTAAGTGAAGATAGTTATAAACAGTAATAAATTGTTTAAACAATTATGTCTGTCAACTTAAAATACTTATTATCTCATTCTAATTGAAAAGTGGACAAAAGGTGGAAAATTTTAGCAAAAAAACCGCAACTTTCTAGCATTATTCTAAGAGAATATTGTTGTGAATAATAATAAATTGTTTAGATAATTATGTTTGTTAACTTGCATTATTTATCATCTCACTAAGTGAAAAGTGAAAAAAACCGCAGCTTTCTAGCATTATTCTAAGAGAATATTGTTATAAATAATAATAAATTGTTTAAACATCTAATTATCAGTAGAAATTAGTATCTTATGTATTAGAAACAATTTTTACTAAAAAAAACACAAAAAATCATAATTAGCGCCAAAAACTCGCAAAACCTAATTTTTCACTTATGGGGATTTTTTGTGACCCTAATGTAAAACAGACTTATGGGGGTGATATTTAAAAGATAAGTTTTGATTCGTATTCTATGGCTAATTGTGAAGAGAATCGATTCACCTAATATTGACGATTCTGAATAAAATTTACAAAAACGTATTTTTTTCTTATAGGCAATACGTGTTGAATTTCATGGGGCTTGCCCAACCTCTAAATATTATTTAAAAAAACAACGCATTTATTTTTTTGTAGATTCTAACAAATTTAGGGGGTGAGAGCATGAAAATTCGAAAAAAAAAATTTTGGACCACCCTATTCTCCATATAAAGGGCACTTTTGGAAACAGTAAAATAAATATAATGTGTCTAAATAAATGTTTTTTGCAATAATTATATGTATTAGTTCATAAAAAGAATTTCTGAAAGTAGTCATGCTTAAAATTTATTTCAAATGCTTCTAGGACTTTTTTACGTCATGCATTATCTACTCTCGTGTAACTATGGTTCATTTTTTCAAAGAATAAGAAAATATTCTATAATTTCAGCAACTGAGAATTAACAAGATTAGAAATTGTTACCTGGTTCAAGAAAAAGCAAAAAAATATTCCAAAAAAAATTTTTAATACTTTTTTCATTAAAAAAAATTAATTTTTTAAATTCAACAAATTTTATTTTCAACCAGTTTATTCAGTGAATAACTCTATTGATCAAAATAACAGTAAAATTAATAATATCATTGAAACGTAAGAAAAACAATTATGTCGCTTAGACCTAAATAACAAAAAATAATTATTCAGTTTTCATTAACTTAATATAATTCTACAATTATTGGTAAGAGGTATCTTATTTTCCTTCGGTACAATGAATAAACATAAAATATAATGAATTTTTTTAGTTTTTGAATTTGTAAACAAATTCAATAATATAAATAAGAAATACTTTGTATTCAAGAGTTCCTAGACTAATTCAGGGTCGTAGTATCAAAGAGTTCATCAATGAAAATAAAACTTATTTTGCATTTAGAATTACTGAAATTGTACCATTCATTCATTTTGTTACTTATACAACCAAAACAAAATAATTTTTTCACAAAATCATCTTTGAAATCATTCTTTCGCAAAATGTTATTAGACGGCTAATATTTTCTATCAGTTCGCCCCTGGGATGTCAAAAGTATGATTACGACAATGGAGGTTATGACAATAGCTAACAACACAAAAAATGATTCCACAGATTGAAAACAAAATGAATCATGAAACTCTTTGGAAAATTTTTTTATCCCTTTTTACTTGACATTTTTACAGTTGATTCATTATTTTTTAAAGAGAAATATAAGAGATATCACGAGGTACGACAATAGATACTAATAAAAATACACAACGTTTTCCTTGCATTTTTCGTGATTTTCAAAGTAAGTACATACTTTTTCTCATAAAACTTTGATGATATCAGTAGCAAGAGGTTTTTTCTCGAATTTTATCACAAATCCGGACCTAGAAAATTAATCGTAATAGTACCTACAATTATAGCAATATGCCTATTGTCGTAACCTCCACAAAATTTTTAGAGACACCCATATTTTAATATATATTGTTATGTAAATTATTGTTAAATTAAAATATTAAAGCTGAAAATTGTAGGTACTCTAGACTGTGCCTCGAGTATTTGTGGACAAGCTCCAAAACAGTTTTTTGGGTACTTCATGTTATTTTATTCTGGTTTATGATTTTATAAACGAGTTTTTTTATCGCAAATCATGTTATAAAGTTCTAAAATGAAAATTTTTACCGAGTCTCATATTGATATTACAAATACTTTAAATAATTTATCTTTTGGACACAAAAGAAAAAATCTGTTACTCTTATATTAACAGATTATTCTGTTAATTTGACAGATTTTAACCAATTATTCTTTAGAATCTATGGAAATGGATATTAGGTTAATAAAATTCTAAAATCTTAACCTAACAGTCATTTTTGTAGATTCTACAGAATAATCTGTTAATATAGGGACAACATTTTTTTCTGTTATATTTAAAGACATTTCTGTTAATCTTACAGAAGATCAGTAAATTTAATAGTAGAATCTACAAAAATGTCTGTTAGGTTAATCAAATTTTAAAATGTTGACCTAACAGACGTGTCTGTTAAATTTATTGGCCATCTATAAGTTTAACAGAAATTTTTGTTATACTTACATCTATTACATCTAACATTTCTGTTATACTTGCATCCGTAAGTTTAACAGAAATTTCTGTAAATATAGCAGAAATTTCCGTTAAACTTACAGATGATCCCTAAATTTAACAAAATAAATATGTTATTTAACAGAATAATTTGCTAAAATTGGGGCCACAGATTTTTTTCTGTTATATTACCAGACATTGGAGTAGATTTTACAAACATTTCTGTTAATCTTTCAGATGGCCATTAAATTTAACAGATATATCTGTAGATTCTACCGAAATATCTGCCAATATAACAGAAAATATCTGTTGTCCCTATTTTAACAGATTATTCTGTTAATTTTTAAAATCATTTTTTCTCCGCTTCTGTTAAATTTAGTAAGTTTAACAGAAGGTATTCGTTAAAAAAGGGGCAGCAGATTTTTTTCTCTTATATTTACAGAAATTTCTATCAAGCCTACAAACTTTGCTATAAAATCAACAGAACTATCCGTTGGGTTAACAGATTTCTAATTTTCCTTAAAATCTGTTTACCTAACAGACACTTCTATTGATTTTACAGAAAAGAGTGGCTTAACAGAAATTTCAGAAAAAATCTGTCTTCCCTATTTTAACAGATGACCTCCATTAATTTAACAGATTTTTTTCTTCATCCAAACCAGGTGACACTACTTGATGAAATAATGTGGAGTTTCTTTGTGTGGAAATTAATTAAATAAAATAAATGACAATACAAGAAAACCTTTGATAGAATTGCAACAATAGGTAACAAGTTATCAAGGATTTTGTGAAAGCTTCGTCTATTAGAAAGCAGGAATCAGTTGAAAAGCGTGACTCAGATTTCGGTTTTAATTACTGAGGCTTTAGTTCCCAAGGGAAGTAAATTGCAATTTTTTAAGTCAAGATGACGCCGTGCGATCTCATAACATGTCATCTTCAAATCCTCGGATTCAATTAAACAAAGTCGCCGATGTGAAAATGAGCTTAGTTCATTAAAGACTCTTTTCAAAGAAATTCGTACCATCTATCACTTTTAATAGAAACTAATTGGTTTTATTTTCTGCAGTCGGAATTTCGTAAAAAGAACTCATTTGATAATTCACTTAGTTCCCCATTCTGAGACGATTATTACCATTTCTGGACAGTGAACTCCTTTTGCGACTGTTTAAAAATTCATTTTATCTCTGACTTTCGTCAACGTAAGCCACATCTCTGTAATAAAAAAAAAGATTCGAAAAGGAAATACTTTCGAATGGAATATACCGAGTTTGAGACACTCTTTCCTTTGCAGTCCTCCCTTTCATCTACGTTGCTTGCGACGTCCTGCATGCGAAGTGCGACTCCCACTACCAATTTGCTGAAAATAAAATCTCGAAAAATTTACGTTCTTTTTATACCAAGGAATTCTCAACGTTTAATTTTTTTAACTTTCTTCTGCAAATCAAAAAATTGAACATTTCCAGTTTCCGTAAAATGGTTCTTTATGGAAGTTTAAGAAATCTTTATTAGCCTTTACAATCTTTATGGTCCTTTTCAATCTAAGTTAACTTTTACTACAAAGGAATGTTGTCAGTTATCTGAGAACATCTTTTTATTTATTTTTATTTATTTGAAAATTAGAAAGCCCAACAGTTCAAAGAACCAATGATAGGGCTACATAATGTACATAAGCGTACGGTTTAAGCGTGAGCACTTTTTCTTTAAAATCTTTAAAACAAAGAGTTCACAATTTAGATTGATTGGTGGAAAAATTGTGCATAATTTAATGTAAGGTAGATTTATAAATTCTTGATTATTTAAGATTACGATTTCCAGTTTTATATTTAAATGTATAAAATTGTATAAAATGGTATAAAAATCTCCAGTGATGTATAAAATTGCGCTAAAGTTTAAAAATAAACACTTTATGTAATGTGACTACTTTTGCTTCAAATGAATACATACAAAAGATAAATACAAAAATACACAAATAAAATAAATAAAATAAAATACACAAATACATAAAATAAAAAAACAAAAATACACAAATACATAAAATAAAAAAACAAAAATACACAAATACATAAAATAAAAAAACAAAAATACACAAATAC
>JBAGKK010238373.1:0-21473 GCA_037177015.1 Euceroptres primus | reverse complement strand
GTGGGTTTTACCTCAATATAACGCAGGACATTTTGAATTGCTTTATGGTTTCAAGGAAAGATGGAAAAGTTTATGAAATACAAATAGAAAGATTTGAACATAAAATGAAACAAATAATTGTTATGACGTAACATTATTATTCTAATCAAATTTCAATAATCACTGCGATAAACCAAGTTCCGAAGTTTTCCTGGAAATATGTACGAGTTTCTAATCCTTTCTCAATTCCATTATTGGCAGGAATACTGTGGGTTTAGTCATCTGCATAAACCCATATATTGGTGCATTATCGATCGAAGAAGATAAACCTTAGTGTGCGTAATCTCCATTTCCACTGTCATTCGTCACAGTACCTTCGGCAAACCACTTCGACCTAATCTTCCTCTCTTGTAGCTTCCTACTAGATTGCCAATTTTCGTAATCCACTCTAAGCCAACATTACCCTGAAATATAATACTATTTGGCATGCTTAACTACCTTTAGCACCAATATTGATTTTGAGAATGATGTCCACATATCATTGTTAAGCTACTTCAAAAGGTAATTCTGCTTCAAAGATAGTTTGATATCAATTATTTTTCGGTCAAATGATGTTTTCAGCAACCTTACCAATTGAAACGTAGGCTTTAGCACCAACATTGATTTTGAGAATGATGTCTACTCATCATTGTTAAGATATTTCAAGGTAATTCTGCTTCCAAGATAGTTTAACATTATTTTTAGGTAAAATGATATTTTTAGCAACCTTTCCAAATGAGACATCATTACCAAGACTTTTATTTTTATTGCTATAAAAATTGAATCAGGGGAACATGATTGTATTTGAATTCATCTTCAAAACTGAATTAGAACAAAACATAACCAAAAGTATGTTTGCCTATGAAACTTATCCTAATGATTGCTTTTTTACTTTTGAAACCCCCTGAAAGTCTATTATAAATCTTGTTAGATTTGTAATAGTTTCGAGAACATTTGCTGGTTTTAAATTCTTACATCTTCCGAACTCTAACAATACCTCAGGTTCATTAAGAAAAAGAAGAAAACAAGCTTTGACAATTTACGGAAGTTGATCAAGTTAATCGGCCATTAGAGTCACTATAGCAAGGTAATCATTTGTAATGCTTAGCCTCCAGTAATTTACCGAAGCGTGACAGTGACCCAGCGACTGTATGGGGTAAAGTAGGCACCTACAGATCCCCATCGTTCGTGTTTGCTTATTTTGTCGTAGGAGCCGGTCGTTTGTCAGCGTTGGGCCTATTTATATCGGCTCGCCACTACCTCTCCCAGTGACAAATGGGCATTGCCCCACGACTTCGTATTCCAAGCTCGCGCCGCCAGTTTAGGCGTTACAATACTATAGAGCGCCCTGTTATCGGGGGCATCACGGCGGAACACGACGTGCCAAACCAGAGCCTTCGCCATGGTAATCTTGTTCCCTGAGTTCCTTCACTTTTGTCCCTCTTCCGGATCTTCGTCGTCGCTTTCCACTTCACGTTCTATCGATATAGTAAAACGACATGCGCCCGCTTCAAAACGTACATGTAGTTTCCCCACGTCATAAAATTGGTAAAATAGAATAGAGATTATGGAGAGAATGGATACTAAAGGATCATTGATATCTTATAAGAGCTTTTATCGGCATGATTTTATTTTTAAAGCGATGTAGAGTATGGTATTTTGTGAAAAATAAGATTTTCTCTTCGTGTAGCAGAAGGTTATCCAATTTTTATTTTCTACTGAATGAAAAAATATTTAGCGGAGGAAAACTTCTCTGACTCAAAAGTATCTTAAACACTATTTCATATTTTTCATCTGATATGAAAGAACAAGGTTAAGTGATAATGCTATTTTGGCCCCCGACTGCTAAAGCATGAAATATATATTTTAAGAAAGCGATCGGCCCGCTGATTAAAATGATGGATGATATGTGCCAATTATCATCCGGGAACTAAGAAAAAATCAGTTTTGAAAATCGCGGACTGGGCTATGCTTCCAAAAATCTTGTACTTCCAATTCAGTTGGAACTTCGTATATTGTTGTATTTCAATGCTTTGATTACGAATATGATCGCAAAAATACGCGAAAATCTCTTTTTCAAGGTCAAAGCTTGAAAAACCATAATTTTTCATTAAACTGTTCATTCTTTTAGGACAATTTCGATAACTATTGGTTCTACAGAAAAAGTTTAAGATCAAAAGTGTAGACCATGATACGATGCATATTTTATATTCTATACATTTTTCCTTCAAGATACTCGTTTTCTAAGAAAATTGAGGTCAAATGTGACGAAAAACGCGTTTTTGAAACAAACATCTAAAAAGTGGGTACTTCCAATTCAGGAAACACTTCGTATACTCATGTATTTTGATGTCCTGATTACGAATATGATCACGAAAATACGCGTAAATTGCATTTTCAAGATCAAAACTAGAAAAACCCGTCATTTTTCAATAAATTTTTCATTCTTTTAGCACTATTTCGATAAGTATTGATTTTACAAAAAAATATTTCAGATAAAAATTATAGCTACACATAAGGTAAATATTTTGTATTTTAAACATTTTCCCTCTAAAACCACTCGTTTTTTAAGGAAATTGAGGTCAACAGTGTCAAAAAACGCGTTTTTGAAAAAACCTCTAAAAAGCGTTTACATCCAATTGAGTAAGCACTTCGTATACTCATGTATTTTGTTGCGTTGATTACAAATATGGTAGTGAAAATATACGCGAATTTCATTTCTAAGGTCAACACTAGAAAAACCCGTCATTTTTCATTAAATTTTTCATTCTTTTAGCACTATTTTGACAAGTATTGATTCTATAGAAACAAGTTTCAAATAAAAATTATAGCTCTAGATAAGATGCATATTTTATATTGTATATATTTTATTTTTAAAATCACTTATTTTCTAAAAAAATTGAGCTCAAAATTGTCGAAAAACACGTTTTTGAAAAAAAAACTTCTAAAAAGCATGTACTTCTAAATCAATAAACTCTTCGTATTTTGATGGGCTGATTACGAATCTGATGGCGAAAATATGCATAAATTTCATGTTTAAGGTCAAACTCAAAACTGGAAAAACCCATTATTTTCCAATAAATTTTACTACCATATTCATAATCAGCACATCAAAATATATGAGTTTACGGGGTCAGTGCATTCGAATCTGTAGTCAAAATTTGAAAATTTAAAATGACTGTTGCAATATGGTGGAACGAGAAAATTTTAAAATGATTCATCGACCCAAGAAACCCATTTAGGCACCATTTTGTCGTCAAAGTCAAAATATTGTATATAATATTTGGCCTTTGACGACAAAATGGTACCTAAATGGGTTTTTTGGTTCTATGAATCCGAAATCGTAGTCAATATTACCAAATTCAAAATAGTGACCCAAAATGGACAACCTAAAATTACAAACAATGAATTTTGGGTCCATCATCTTGGTTCAGCTATTTTGAATTTGAAAATTTTTACTTCAAATTCGGGTTGAGGGACTCAAAATCCGCCAAAGTACAAACTGCTGGCTAAATTTTCAAAATTTTTTTCTCGGTGCCACTGAACGGGCTAACATTGTCCTTTCTGAGCTTGAGTGCAATATTTTCATAATGCGCATTTTGCGATGAGAGGAATTATGTCCTCATGCTTTGGAGGTCAAGAGAACTTCTGAAAAATCAGTCATGAATACGTATATTAATAAAAAACTTGATAATTAAAAATCAGCCATGACGTACACTTAGTGGAGCTGAATATTAAATGTGCAACCATGCAGCGTTAATCTCCAAAATGAACTTGAGCAACTCTATTGAAAACTAATATATCCGTTAATGAGTCTTACCCTCCCGTTACATGTGGGGCCCACATAAGTTAGCGTTTCGAATTCATTAGGAGCACATCTGTTTTTCAGCGTTCCATGAGAAGTAGAAGGGGAGAAAACGTGATACCTTACACCGAGGGAAGAGGAGCTCGAAATATATTATCGTGCATGAAAAATGCATTGGAAAAACAATAATTGGCTCGGGTTGGTAGTTAAAAAGAAGAGCAGGAGTTACAAACTTTTCTTGCTCATTCGTTGCCCGTTCAGGCACAGCAGCATTTAATACGGTAATAAATATTTCATTCGTACCGCGTGTTTATGTCTCTGCGAGTGTGTATTAGAATTTATGAGTACGGCGAACTATTCGAGGGGTTGAGTTTGGTCAGGCACATTTTCCACATTCGCTGGTAAAAAGTTTGAAAGCAGGAGATGTAACTACGAGGACGCGCGTGGTTTTTGTTGTGCATAAAAAAAGCATGGAGGCTGGTATAAAGCGTTTGCTCTGATGGAATGAAGGCTTTGTGTAAAATTTTATGCCGCATTCCATTCTGATTAGCCTAACTGAAAAGTAAAAAATTATCCCTAATTTTGGATGGAAACATGTGTGCTGAGTCTTTAATGCCTTTAATTAACTTCAGCAAAGCGCCTTCCTGATGTCCGATATTTTTTTTATTACGTAAGACTTTATTACGGTCATGACATCTGGCCAGTTCGGCGTCTTTGGGAACTCGACTCATCAAGGGCGCCACTTTTTTTTAATACGGAGACATAGTGAATAAAGTGGAGTGAGAACTAAGACAACCCTAATCTAATGACACTAAAACTTAGTTTTCAATTAATTTTAGTACCTTTAATTTTGAGCTGCTTCAATGCTATAAGAAAAGCAATGGCATGTTTTTTTTTTAACGTTGACGATGTTCAATTGCTTCTAAAGAATATAAAGCTAATCACACGATTTCGTTCCTGGTTAATCATAAGAGAATATCATAATGACTATGATATTCTAATATGTTAGAGATTAGTAGCTAGTAGAGACCGGATTTTTGTCCACAATAATGATTTCAAATTAGTCTGATTCAATAAAACTTTTCGAGGACTTAATAAGAATCACCCAATCTTCGTAGAGTGAACGAGAAGGAATGGGAAGGAACGGGAGGAAACGGGTAGAACGGTTATTCAATTGCGCGAAAAGAATATAAAGCTGATTATATAATTTTATTACTCCCTATTCGAAAGAGAATATTTTTCTGGCGATTATAGTCTTCCGGATCAATTTTGCAAATTAATCAGAATAAAAACGAATACCTGTTCTTGATGGTATAATGACTATGATATTATAATATGTTAGAGATTATTAGCTAGTAGAGACCGGATTTTTGTCTACAATAATGATTTCAAATTAGTTTGATTTAATAAAACTTTTCGATGACTCAATAAGAATCACCCAGTCTTCGTAGAGTAAACGAGAAGGAATGGGAAGGAACGGGAGGAAACGGGTAGAAACGGTTATTTAATTGCGCGCAAAGAATATAAAGCTGATTATACAATTTTGTTATTGCCTATTCATAAGAGCATCCTTTTATGGTGATTATAGTCTTCTGGCACAGTTTTACATATTAATCAAAATAAAAACGAATATCTTTTTTTGATGATATAAGGAATGTGATAATCTAATATGCTAGAGATTAGTAACTAGTGGAGACCGGATTTTTGTCTAATGATTTCAAATTAGTTTGATTCAATAAAACTTTTCGATGACTCAATAAGAATGACCCAGCCTTGGTAGAGGAAATGGGAAGGATCGGGAGAGAACGGGAAGGAATGGGAGGAAGCGGGTAGAAATAATTATTCAATTGCTCGTAAAGAATATAAAGCTAATTATACAATTTTATTACTGCCTATTCGTAAGATAATACTTCTCTGGCGATTATAGTCTTCTGATACTGTTTTGCAGAATAATCAAATCAAAAACGAATTCCTTTTTTGATGATGTAATTACTATGATCTTCTAATATTTTAGAGCTTAGTAACTAGTAGAGCCTTGATTTTTGTTCACAGTAATGATTGCAAATTAGTCTGATTCAATAAAACTTTTCGATGACTTGATAAGAATCACCTAGTCTTGGTAGACCTACAATTTGAAACATAGTGTTTAACTGAACCATTTTTTCTTGTTTATTCGGTAGCACCGTAATCAGGACACGCATAAACGGATCTTTAAGGGTGAGGTTTAGCAGCACCGAGATACCCAGACAGATTGCACAATTTGCATTGATGAATGGCTAAACTTAATGCTCGCTGATCTGAATTCTGGTGCCTTGCAGGGCAGGTTCGAGGCGCTGGATTCTGAGAAATAATCTTATCGCGAGTCCAAGACACACCGAGCACCCCTCCCTCTCCTCCTGACCAGCATAATGTTCACACGCGCGTGTAAGCTTCGAGAAGCATATTATGCATATGACTTTTGATTTATGCCAAGATTGTTAATGGGTGTTCATTAATTATGCAAAGCGAGGTACATCCTGATATTCGTGTATTTATTTTCCTCTCTTCAATTTTTGCTTGTATTTTTGACAATAATTTAGTATTAAATATCTTCTTCGAGGCCGTCCATTTCAATGAAAGTTTTAAGAAAGTGTGTATATATTATTTTTGAATAATGCGAAAGTAATTTTTCTCTGAGAAAAAATATATGACTTGTACCTGAACTGCACGTATAAATAGTGATCGATTTTAATTAGAATAATAATGTGTAGATAACGAGTTCTGAACATGGTTGTCATAATTACCATTGTCACGGAAGTAATAAGAATCGAATTAAAATTCTTGCCTCTGATTAGTTGGCGTCTGAGTTGATCGCTCTAGATTAATCGCATCATTAAAGCTGGCATTAAAGTCTTACAAAGTGTTGCAATATATAAAAGGGCTAATAGTTATTTGCACATAAGAGAACGTGACAAGTAATCGATAAAAAGGCGAAGTGTTCTCTGAGCGACAGAATGCGATCAGAATGACGAAACAGCTGAGCGCTCTTTCATTTACCAAAGGGGTTACATCTGCTCCTAACGATCACGGCTCGAAGCATGTGAAAATAAACAAGGGTTTTAAAGTCATGTCACCTTTAGAAAAAACGTATATGTACACACCTAGTGTATACAAGACGATGAAATATGTAGCAATTGATCATGTTGTCGAGGTTCTCTATGTGCTCACTACCCTGGAGACTTTATCAAGATTTAGAGCCTCGTAAGGTGACTCGCTGATGACGAATCTATCTTCGAAGAGCTACCGGGTTTATGCTAGTATTTAGTTTTTTGTGCCTAATCCATCTTTTTAATCATGCGGCAGGTTGTTAAACCCTTTTGACAGACTACGAAGATTTAGATGATTTTCTTATCACAGAAAATAAAATTAGGCCAAGTGGATAACCAAATGCAGTTAGTGAAACAAACGGAATATTTAAGAATAACTGATTTCAGTCAATTCAACTTATTTAATTAGAACGTTGATCTAGCTCAATTAGGTTAATTTAAAAATTGACATTTGCATCTTCTGAAACGGAGAATTCGGTTAAAATGAGTATTAAAATCAATATATGGATCAGATCTTGCAGAATTTGAGTTTATGTGTCAAACCATTTGTCACCGATTCCCATGGTTATCAAAATATTAGGGGTGGAAGTGGCAGTACTTTTAAGAGCAGATTAATATTCAATCAAATATTATTCCAACAAATTAAGATAAAATAAACTTTGTAAGTGATATTGTTGTAGAATTATGTCCAAAACTCTGCCATCGTAATAAAATTCGTTTTCATATGAATGTTAATCCTTTTGCTAAAGTTGTTCTTTTTGCGATTAAAGATTAACTTTTTATTGAGTAATCAAACAATGCCTTGATTCTGTAAACCAAACTAACAGCGTTCACCTCCTTAGTAGCCATGTTTCCCTAATACTATTGTGAAAACTCATTCAAGATAAAAGCAAATACCACCTTGTTGAATATATTCTCCTACTTCAATTTTATAAAATAATAAAAGTAAAACGGTATACCTCTCTCTTGGTGGTCATATTGTTCCGATAAAATAATTTGAGCTAATTTTAAACTGTATATCCGTCTTGAAATGAGATAACAATAACATTAACCTAGCCCTCCTCTGTGAAAGAGTTTACTAGAAGAACTCTTTTGAAGATCTTTTATCAACAAATAATAAGCTTGACGTAAGTTTTTAAAACGTATATAAATCATTGAATCTTCTTATGTTCTGTTATGATCAATAAAAGTACATGAATCAAATTTTCTTACAGAGTTGAAGGCCTAATACCACATTATCTTCTTGAAGTTTCAACATTCTTTGAAGTATCCTTAAATCTTCATCCATTACCAAATCGCTTTTTCCTCCTTAATGAAGACTTCGCCACACTTCTTAGACTCCCCAAATGAAACAGAAAATATATCCAAGGTGTGCTGAAAAGTATTCTAAACATCCTACGCCCCCCATTCGTCTTTCTATAAACACTCGTATTCCCCTCTTTTTCCATAATGTGAAGAGTGTCTCGCTCGCCACGCGTTTCAGTTTACACAAGCTCACCCTTGTGGGTTAATTAAGGTCCTTCAGGACGTTCATCTTCGACAATCTTTTGGTCCATCTGCGAGATTCGCGGAGCTCCTGATACAATCCGAAGATGTAGTGAAGAGGAAGCGGTTTCTCCTTGTAAATCTGTCGCCGGCTACGGGTATTCAACGATCATGGAGATCCGCACTGCGGCAACGGGTAGGTACGTACCACCCGTAGAAATCGTACACTACACAGCGTCGACAGGAATCTGGTAAATATAGCTCCACAGTCCAAACGTCCGTTCCCGTTAAGCCAGATGCAACGCTTCACTTGCGTTTCACCAGCACTTTCTGGTCCTTTCCACTTTTTTGACGCACACGTCTCAACATCAGAGTCTGCTATGACAACACGGCTGTCCGCTTCCAAAAGACTACTTTAATTGGAAGAATGGAAACTGTCTTTAAGGAGGGGAAACTATATTTATCATTTTTTGGAAGACTGTCAATGAAAGGACGCTAGCCGAAGAGGGTTCACATAATTACTCAAGAGAAATTATTTATAGCCATAATTTGAGCTGCATACCTAATTATCTTCTGAAAAATTTCCCTTCTTCACAGATGTGTTGAAATTCCATTTTCAGAAGCTAGAACCTGTTTTGAATATTCACACTAGTTAATATGTTCCTTACAGTAAATTGCAGCACCACTTGCTTTAACTCTATGTCACGTGACCCAATTTAGCAGCAAGTGGTTAGGCGAGCGTCGGCCTTTGGTACTATAGCCCTTGAAACTCGCAAATTTACCCCAAGAGGGCGCGACACGTGAGTACGTTTTGTTTTGATACAAATAGGAACACGGCGCCTTGGCACCCGAGCGGATTGGCTTGTCAAGTTGCCAGAGTCCGCGACTCTGAGATGCCCTCGAGTTTAGTCACCGCATTCCGGGAAGTCGAGTTGCACTGGCTCGATGAATTATTGCACTGATTTAGAAAGCCTCTTGCATGCAAAACTTACGACGTGCCACTTTTTGACTCCTTCCTGGCTCGACATATCCGCGGCGGGACCTACGTCGTAAAATGTTGTTGCTGCAGTCGGGGTCCTTGGCGCCCCGATGAGCCAGCTTCAATGCAGAGTTTCTATTTTTGATCCAGAAATGCACGTCAGCATTCAATGAGGTGTGAATGTAGGCGCCATAATTCTGCTCATCTAGGAACTTCAAGAGTCTTCCTGGAAGTGAGTAAACGCTTCATTGAGTCCCTCAATACCTCTTCAGAAGCTGATTACATTCAATATTTAAAGGCTTTAAGGGCCTATAAGGTCTACTGATAATCTTTTAAAGTTCGGTGAAACCCTCTGGAGTTTCGAAGATACACTGAAAGCTCGATTTAAGACCGGTTTCAGGGGTTGTCTCAATGGCCTTGGCCTAAATCGAGCGGTCTCTAAACGAGTGAAAAATATTTTTTAAATATAAGTTTAATTTAACGTTTACCTCACTATTAAGTTTGATTTAGCTATTATTTATGAATTATTACACATAACGCATAACAAAAACCCTGAAAACGAACTGATGCGAGCGGACGGAATTCAACACGTAGACTACTGCGTCACTATTGCGCACTTTGTTACTACGCTACTTACGCGACACCGCTGAGTACCGAGCTTAGCTTTCCTCGTCGCCTCGGACCCCTAGGCCACAAACTAACACACACTCTGCTGTCCAAAGTAAAAAGATAGGTAAGTGACTTTGTGGTTTAGGGTTATTCTTTTAAACCTAGCAATGGAAAAGTCGACCTAAGCGACAATGTCACTTACTTATCTTTTTATTTTGGACGGCAACACTCACCTATAAACTAATTCCTGGAAGGCCTATCTGGAGCGACTTACAACAGCGATTTCAGTGTATTTAAGAATTGTCTTCTATTTTGGAAACTTAAAAAAATATCTCTATTCGTTCATCAGTTATAGCCGTCGAAAAATGCGTCTAATATTCTGTACCTTCACCCCGTGCTACCGAAAATTCTATAAGTTGAGAAAATAATAGTCATACACTATCGTTCGTAGCTGTTTTCTGATTATTGCTGAAGATCTCTGAATTCCAATAATATAGGAAATAGAAATTTCTCTTTAAAACATGTTGATAGTTATTAAAATTTGTCAAAAAATAAGCCCGAGATAAAGAGATTTTGTTGAATTTTAGGGATTCATAGCTCGTAACATCTAAAGTATTTGAGGCATTGGGCACAAATTTTATATGAATATTTATGAGTATACGCATTAGAGCAAAAATGTTCAGAACCCAAAAAAATTCTATGGGCTGAGAATAATACTCTAGCAACCGTTGTTATGTGTTGTTCTTGAGTGAGAGGGAGGGATGAGGGGTAAGGGTTGTTTATGAAGGGAAGGATTGGGGGAAGGAAACGGGAGGGAACGATTTTAAACGAGAGTAAACGAGAGGGAAGAGGAGCAAACGAGAGTGAATCAGAGGGAATGAAGGAGAATCATAGGGAATAGATGTGTATCAGAGAGCTTGGGAGTGAATGAGAGGGAATAGAAGAGAACGAGAGGGAACAGGAGTGAATGAGAGGGAACAGGAGTGAACGAGAAGGAACAGAAGTGAACGAGAGGGGACGAGAGTGAACGAGAGGGAACGAGAGTGAACGAGAGGGAACGAGAGTGAACGAGAGGGAACGAGAGTGAACGAGAGGGAATGGAAGGGAACGGGATGAGCGAGAGGGAACGGGAGTAAATGGGACGAAACGCAATAGAATAGGAGGTAATGGAAAGGAACGGGAGAAATTTGGGAGAGCGAGAGAGAACGGAAGGGAATGTAGAAAATGGGTGGCAACGGGAAGGAGTGGGAGGGAACGGGAGGGAACGTAGAGAATAGGAGGCAGCGGGAGCGAACGGGAATGAGCGAGAGGAAACGGGGGTGAACGAGAGGGAACGGGAGTAAGCGAGAAGGAACGGGAGTGAACGAGAAGGAACAGGAGTGAGCGAGAGGGAACGGAGGGTGAGGGGAAAGGTGAGGGGTCGGAGGATGATAGTTACTGAGGGTTATTATTGACCATTAAATTTGATTTGATTTGAGTTATTAGATTCAAATACGCCATTGAGGCCTTTCTTGTAGGTGCGTATCTCATACTTAAAATCATGTTTTAACTTCTTCAACCAAGCAAGGAAAAAATTGAAAAATTAAGCTAATTAGTTATTAAGATTCTATAGAAATTTTCCTTTAAAATCAGCCCAAAGCACTGACAATTTATTATCAGTTTATTATTTCAGATACTAATGTTGATGAACTTCGCACTATTATTTTCTATATCTTCTTCAAAAATGTACAAAATCATATCATCAATGGGTTATGTTTTAAATTTTAATAATTATCGGCCTGTTTCAAAGAAATAAATTTATCTCTCATATTATTGAAATTAAGAAAACTTAATCAATTATCGAAAAACTGGTTGATGCTCAATTTTATTTCTATAGTATAACTGTTCGGTTCATCCGTTTGAAACAGTTGATATTTCGAAAATGTCATTAAATTAGATGCACTTTTTCAGAACATCGTTAAATCATATTTTTTAAAAAACTTTAACATGTCTTTTTTCTTCAGTGAAATTCGTGCAAACTTTTTAAATTAACGATACGACTCTTGAAATCACTTTGAAGTTTCGTTAGAAATAAAGTCTTTTGAAATCCATTCCAATTTCTTTCGTTTGAAATAAATCCTATGAAGCATTCTGAAGTTTCGTTGAAGAACTTTCCAGTTCTGGAAAATGTGATCAAAGTCGCATAAAAACTTTTAAAGTCTTTCGACAACTGATAAAATTGGCATTAATCTCATACAATCATGATTCAGTATATTTAGCGAAAAGATCTAATCTTGACGCTTTTGTTTAAACTCTTATTTCGTATAAAGAATGCTTTAAGATTTATGGGACATAAAAGAATTAGATCCTGATATGCACCCTCCCACAATAACAAAGCCCTCACTAGCGCGCGTCAGCTGGAAAGACGTAACATTTCGTCGACAGAATAGAAACGGTGTAAAGTGGGGTACGAAGAGGAAGGCTGCGTATCTGAACCTCAGGACATTTGCATTATTGAAAATTTATGACTACACCGCATCCGTCGTTTCCGACGCTCTACTCCCGCGAATGTATTATGTATTATCTTTCCGGCACGTAGATCAACATTAACCAAGAGGACTCTGATAGCACTCCTTCAAGTAGCCGCGATCTTAGTCGCCTCTGGTGGTACTCGGTTCTAAATCGTAGAAAAAACTTTCTCGAAAGAGACTTTGTGGAAAAAAATACATTTCTGTCAGCAAAGAAGTTAAAATATACCGGAATTGTTTGCAAAGTGAATCAAGGAAAAGTTCTGTAATAAGCTATCTTTATGCAAAATCTACAAAATACTTGTTTCTAACTTGTTCGAATATAAATTACGTGATAGCAGCCAATGCTGAATAGTGAGATATTTAAAACTGAAAAACAGTCCCGGTTCAACGTTCAGATTAACGACTGGGAATTTTTTCCAAAGTTTAGGTATGTATGAATGATGAGCGTCCACTTAGTAAATCTGGTTTCTTACCCTTATCGATTTTGTGAAGCCTAAATTGTTTCTACATTGCTTACTGCCAGAAGGGATCGAGTTCCTCCCCTTTTAGATACTTCGGTCACCCTATTGTAGAAAGAGCATCACCCAATTCTTCGATCGACTGACAAGAAGCCTCTGACTCACATTATTACTCAGTTTCTTCTCCGCTCTCTTCCAGGGAGATTCAATGCACGATAAAAAAATTAGTTCATCTTGCCCATGACTAGAATTCTACCACGATGTCCTCCTTCCTCCATTCCTAGAATGACCAAACACCTTTTGCTATCAGACACCCTTCGACTACGATCGTATTTTACGATCACCCGCATCTAGGATTGACTTTACGATTCTTGCGATTATCAGATCACCCTCTCTTCCGTATCTTGTAAGAAACCATTTACAAGCCTGTTTTGTGACGTGAGGGTTAGCTGTGAATTAAATTGTTCCAAGGAAAATTCGTTTGCAAACAGGGAAAGGAAAATAGTCTCTTCGAAAGTGCTTCGTGATTGATTGATTCTGCAGAGCAATAAAGATGCGAGTAAAGATGTATCAAAACATGTGGAACGTTTCCGAGTTTTTAAATGTAGGTTTCTAAGGATAGAGTTAATTTCCAATGAGGATTAAGCTTTCCAACCGTTTCCTCATATCCTATTTTAGAGCCGCTTATAATTTATTCAGAAAGTAGAGTACGACCTTGAAAGGTCGTACTCAAGGTTATTTTACTGTTCGGTTTACTATTGGTCGATTCCTGTAGGCCGCAATTTTCATTGGTTTATTTTTCATCTGAGCTCTATTTACACGGTGAAGGAACCAGGCTGGTGTACCCCCTTAATGTATATTGTAAAATGCAAATTCGAGGTCAGCGCTAGATTTGCGATTCCTAATTACTTGCAGCTCGACAGTCTCCCTCGCTTAGTGTTTACGCCTGAGTCTGACGTAAATATAACCTACAAAATGTGTGAGTCACTGCCATCACGGATGGGTAAATTTCGCGGCGCACGAATCATTATCCACGAGCAAACGAATAGGTTGAGGAAGAAGATCCCCTAGTTGTACTAACTTTGAGACTTCTGGATAGTTGAAACCCCATCCGGTCATCAAGAAATCGCAGTTTAATGGCACCAAAGCACAATGAAGGGAGAAACGCGCTGAAAGTTTTTGGGGCTCGACGATGAGTCAGATCCTAGTCGAGATTTATGCGCTCTTCTTACACGAAATGGACGAGTAAACGCATTTCCCTGCACCCCCTTGTCCTCCTCTTGTTCATGTCTACAACCCCGCCTACGATTCTTCGGATAAAAAAGACAACGACGCGCTCTTCTTCGGACTTTAATGTCAGTGCAGTGGGCGAAGAGAGAACGCCCTTCCTTTCCTGTCGTCAGATTATAATGTCACCGTGCCGCATAATCGATACACGTCTAGTGTCGACGGTTCATTGTCCATTTTATTCGCTGCATGCATTGGCGAAAGGGAAATGAAAACCGTGATAAATGCATTTGTCATCGCGGACACGGTTGGAAGGTACTTCGTGCTGCACCGCGGAAACTCACTCTTCCCTGTGACTCCTCGGCCTGCGAAAACAAAAGCTAGAATATTTATACAGAGACAGCTCACTCATGAAAATATACGGAATTTGTTTATTTCCTCTTCCTGAAGCGAATAACAACGCTGCATTGTTTTAAACTTCTACTTGTTTCGAATTCATATCGGTTTGATTAGGTAGCTTCCAACTTTAGGCTAACACTAACAATGAGTCAGAGGTTTTTTCAAATAGCGATCAATGGCGTCCATTGAGAAATTGACAATTATTTGAAAAATCGGGTCAAATTAATCCGGCGGGCTAGAACCGTTAGAAGGATTTTCCTATTCATTTAAATTGACACTAAGTAGAGAAAGTTATGTCTTAAAAGAGAATATTTTCTTCTTTTGATAACTGGCATAAACGTACCGTCAAATGGAGTAACTTCGGACATGTGGGGTAAATTCAGATAGTCCTAAATTATTGATACTTTAAATTAAACAAAATGGTTCCAACTAGAATATAGAATCAGCCTTAGCCTTAACTGGTTCCAGATCGTACTTAAAACCACCTTAAGTAATTTAACTCCTTCAGTGAGAGCAGAAATTCAATGTTTAACTTTGATTCAGTGTAATGTTGATATCAACAAACGGATTTAAATGTGGAATATGTGAATTTCTAGAGAAAGTAATGATGAAAATTTTAACCATAGAACGTTAATTTTTGCTGATAATTAGTGTTATAAAAAGTGATAGAAAATAAAAAAATGTGCACAGTATTGCGCCAATGCCACTGAAGGGGTTAAGCGATGAATATAAGGCTGTCCGAAATTACCCCACATGTTAGTGTGAACAAAGCACATTTTTTCGTTCAAAATACGGTTTAAATTACAAATATTAACCGATTTGAATCTTTCTCTCTTTTTTTAAAAAAGGTTATAAAATTCCTGAGAGAACTGTCAAGGTCGATTTTGGAGAAAGATCTACAATTTATCTTAAATAAACAAATTAATATACCCAAAAAACTGACCATTTTTTTCAATGTGGTCTTCTAGTTTCTTGTCAATAGTGCGAAATTTTTTACAATTGCCTGAATTTGATGAAAGTTGATTTCTTTTACAATTTTCATTATTTTCAGATTATGCTTTCTTATATTACAAGCAATTTTTAAAATAATAATTCTCTGATGGAAAAAATTTGTATTCAATTAATGATTAATAATAATATGAAAAAATTTCAAACAACCGTAGTTTTGGGCATCTATTTACGAAAAAGCTCGTTTTTTCAATGTTTTCCAATAAATTTTATGATTGTCAGAAAAAATTTTATAAACAAATGCAAAATTGGGACATTTTTCAGTCAAAATTTTTTTTTTTAATGATGGTATGTTTAATCCGATATATTATGGTAATTTAAGCACCAATTACTTTTTGTTCATAAATTTTACTTTTATTATAAACAAATTTAGTAACAAATGCAGAATTTGGGCGTTTTTGACGAAAAAGCTCTTTTTTTAATGTTAGTACTTCTAATTAATTAATACAAGATAATTTGAATACTAGGCATGATCAGTCAATAAATTTTATGATTATCATAAGCAAGTTTTGTAAACAAATGCAAAATTGGAACATTTTTAAGCGTAAATAATATTTTTTCAATTTTGGAATGTTTAGCTAGATATATTATAGTAATTTAAGCACCAATTATTTTTTGTTCATAAATCTCACTTTTATTATATAAAATTTAGGAACAAATGTAGGATTTTGGTCGATTTTCTGAAGAAAGAGCTAGTATTTCAATGTTAGTACTTCTAATTGACAAACGAAAGACAATTTTGGTACTGGACGTGATCAGTCAATAAATTTTATGTTTAAAATAAACAAATGCAAAATTGGAACATTTTTGAGCCTGAAGAATATTTTTTTAAATCTTGATATGTTTATTATGGTAAATTAACCATAAATTATGTTTAATTAATAAATATCACTATCACTATAAACAAATTTATGAATAAATGCAGAAGTAATTAATTAACCAGCTTAAGCTGGTTAATCACAATCAAAAATATTGAAATTGAAAGATAAAACGAATTTTCGTTTGAATGGAGGCCCAAGTTCTGCATTTGTTCATAAATTTATTTATAGTGATAGTGCAATTTGTCAACTGAAAATAATTGATCTTTGAATTATCATAATAAACATATCAACAATAAAAAAATATTCTATAGGTTCAAAAATGTCCTAACTTTGCAATTATTTATAAAATTTGTTTATAACATATAAAATTTACTGACTGGCCATCCTTAGTATTCAATCTACCTTGTGTCAGCCAATTATAAATTTATTAACATTAAAAAAACGAGCTTTTTTGTCAAAAAACGACAAAATTCTGCATTTGTTTATGAAATTTGTTAATATTGATAATAATTATTGGAATACAAATTTCTTTCATCATAGTACTATTATGAAACAAATTGCCCGTGAAATATGATAACAATAATCTGAAAATTATGAAAATTGTAAAAAATCAACTTTTACAAATAATTTGTTTACAAAAATTTATTTTGTTGAATCTAACATTTCGAATTATCTTTAACTAATGTTGCTCTGTCAAATTCAGGCAATTGTAAAAATCTTCGCACTATTTACAAGAAGCTGGAAGGCCGATTTGAAAAATGGACATTTTTTGGATATATTGGTTTATTAAAAAAAAATTGTAGATTTTTTCCAAAATTGGCCTCGAGAATTCTCTGAAGAACTTTATTACCCTTTAAAAAAAACATTCAAATCGGTTAATATTTGTAAGCTAAATCGTATTTTGAAGCAAAAAATGTTCATTTTTGTCACTGCACAATAGGGTGATTCAAATTTTTTAAAAAATTTTTATGCTTTCACCCTCCAGATTCTTCGACTCTTTAGTTATCAATAAATAATAACGAATAAACATCAACCAAAATCATTTTTAAAACTGTACATTGTTTGTTTATTATTATACTGTTTTGAGAATTAATCTAGGCACTTGCGGTTTTTTCTAAAATTTTGAATTTTTCTTCGGCTTTTTAGTTATGAACAAATAATTAATAAATAATCACCATCAAAAATCATTATTCAAAAAGCATTGCATCATTTTTTCTGAATTAAGTATTGTTATTATTTAAACAATGATTCTTGTGGATATTTAATTACTTGATTGTTCATAACTAAAGAGTCGACAAAAAGTTAAAGAGTGTTGAAAAAACCGCAATTCTCTAGCCTTATTCTAAGAGAAGATCGTGATGAACAATAATTAATTGTTTAAACAATTAATTTTGTTAATTTGCAAAAATTATTATCTGATTATAACTAGAGAATCGAAGAAAAGTTGAAGAATGCAGGTAAAACTGCATTTTTCTAACATTATTGTGAGAGAATATTGTGATAAACAATAATGAATTATTTAAACAATTATTTTTGTTAATTTTCAATAATTATTATCTCATTCTAACTAGAGAATCAAGGAAAAGTTGAAGAATGTAGAAACAAACGCAATTTTGTAGCTTTTTTCTAAAAGAATATCGTGATAAACAACAAATAATTGCTAAAACAATTAATTTTGTTAATTTGTACTAATTATTATCTCATTCTAACTATAGAATCGCAGAAAAGTTGAAGAATGCAGATAAAACTGCAATTTTCAATCTTTATTCTAAGAAAAGATAGTTATAAACAATAATAAATTGTTTAAACAATTTTTTAAACTTCAAAATATGTTTGAAAAGTAATATCTTACGTATTAAAAAGAATTTGTGAAAAAAACTGAAAAAAGTGAGATTAAACTTCAAAAATACGCGATGTCTCATTTTTGCCCTTTTGGGGTTTTTGGGACCCTATAAAAGTGCTTGGATTTTCAAGGAAATGTAAGAAACATCTAATACTAACGATTCTATAGCAAATTTGCAAAAACGTCGTTTTTTCTTATGGGAAATACACGTTAAACTTTATAGGCTTTGAGCCACCTCTAAATATCAATCGATTTCAAAAAATTACGTGTTTACTTTTTTTGGGATTCGAACAAATCTGGGGGGTGAGAGCATGAAAATTAAAAGAAAAATTTTTGCAATGCATTTTTGATCCGCCCTGGTGCACAAGTCCGAAGTTGCCTCATTTGACGGTATTACAAATCATCTTTTGTTAGACTAATGCAACGACACCATTACAAAATGCAAATAATTTGAAAAGTGGTTGATTTTTTTTTTATACAAAAATTCATGATTTCCCTTAATACCAATGATTCACGGCGCACAGTGGGAAATAAAGCACCTTTTTTTAGACAAAAATGGATTGACTGCGAATATTTCACTCTGACTAAAGAAAAATTTGTTATTTAACAACAAAGTTTAAATTTCTTTTGTCTAACTTTCCAGTGATACCATTTCGTTTAAGATTTTAAAATTTATTAAAACAGCTCGTAAATTAATGTAATGATTAACTAAAAATAATTTCCAGTAGGTTAGAGTAAGAAAAAAAATTGTTTACAATGTTATAAAGAAACTGTTGTATAAAAGTTATTTTGTCGTGATTCGCAATGATTAGCTATTTTAAATCCATAGATTTTGTATAAAATATGGCAGATAATAATGTGAGCTTACAATTAGAAAAGAATAGCTGCTGTTTCCCAATTATTTAAACAATTTTTATGAGCAAATGCACATTTTCACTATTTTTTCATGAATAGGCTTCACTTTTTACGGAATCAACTCGAAATGTTTTGTAAAAGACCCCTTGCTGCCTATTTTTTCATAATGACAATAATTGCTAATTATATAAACAATTCTTATAAACAAATACACATTTTGTCCATTTTTTCATGAATAAGTCTAATTTTTTTGCGGAACGAACTAGAAATGTCTTTCCAGGGACTCCTTGCTATCGTACTTTTTATAGTGACAAAAACTGTTAACCATACAAATAATTTTTATAAACAAATGCACATTTTCACTATTTTTTTCTTGAAAAGGGTTCATTTTTTGTGGAATCAACTCGAAGTGTTTTGCCAAAGACTCCTCGCTGCCATATTTTTCATAATGACAATAATGATTAATTATGTAATAATTAAAACAATAATTAAATAACAATTTAAATAATAATAATAATTTTTATAAACATGTGCACATTTTCTCAATTTTTTCATGAATAGACTTCATTTAATTTTGCGGAATCAACTCGAAATGTGTTGTCAAAGACAACACATTTCGACAACGAAACATGTTGTTTATATTTGGATAGTGACAAAAACTGTTAATTATTATATAAACAGGTTCTGTAAGCATACGCATATTTTCACCATTTTTTCATGAATAGGCTTAATTTTCGTTTAAAGAATTAATAGCTTCTATCAATTTAAAATATATGACAGCAAGGAGTCCCTGGAAATACATTCCTAGTTCATTCTGCCAAAAAAATTAGGCCTATTCATGAAAAAATGGCCAAAATGTGCATTTAAAAAAAAATTGTTCATACAATTTTTTTGTATGTTGTTTTTTTGTATGTACTTATGAAAAATATAGCAGTAAGGAGTCTTTGGAAAAACATTTCGAGTTGATTCGGCAAAAAGTTAAGCCTATTTATGAAAAAATGGTCCAAATGTGCATTTGTTCATAAAAATTGTTTATATGATTAACAGTTTTTATCACTATGAAAAATATGATAGCAAGGAATGCATTTGTTTATAGAAATTGTTTAAATAATTGTGAAACAACAGCTATTTTTAATTAATTGTAAGCGCACATTATTATCTGTCATTCATATTTCATACAAAATCTATGGATTTGTTTATTTGCTTAATATTTTGTTTATAACATTATAAATAATTTTTTCTTACTCTAACCTACTAGACATTATTTTCAGTTAGTCATTACATTAACTTATGACCTGCTTTAATAAATTTGAAAATCTTAAAAGGAATGGTATCACTGACTATTTAGACAAACAAAAGTTCAAACTTTGTTGTTAAGTAACAAATTTTTGGTTGGAATGAAATTACATAGCCTTTTAGCAAATGGAATGTTTCTTAATGGAATGAAGTTACATAGCCTTTTACCAAATGGAATGTTTCTTACTGCTTATTGTTTCTTGTGAGTGGTTGGTTATTTATAGTGGTTTCCGCAAGGAGCATAGTGAAGGGATATCCCGCAAATTATTAAATGAACAATAGGGACATCAGAAAACAATAATACTTTGAATTGACAAATTAAAATATAACAAAGAAAAACTGGAAGTGGGACCCTACCTAATAACATCGACCTTCTCATAGCTTCAATACAGTGTGACGTACATAGGAACACAAACAAGTGCGATTGAGGCAGGATGGAAAATAACACAAACACAGGCAATCAGCTGTTGAATGCTCCGTCCATCTGTAGTCGTGGACACTGCCGAAAACCCATTGAGAAAGATGAGGTTAAATGTACAGGATGCCGGCTGAGCTACCACCAGGAGTGCGCTGTGCGCTGAAAAGTTGAGAAAACTTCCAGATGGGAAAATCGCCAGATGCTGCGGCTCCAGATATGGATCACCGGCGGAATATGACAGAGACAATTCGGATTCTCAAGCTTTACCACAAACGAAGTTCACAATCTCCAATGAATCCGTGGAATCGGGAGACCGAAATCCAATGGGCAACGATGCGATGGCTGCATTGCTAATGGGATTTAAGGACGATGTTATTAAATCGATGGGACATAAAATTGATAAAAGTATGGACGAGATGAACTCTGGAATACTACAGATTAAAAACTCAGTCGATAAAATTGCCGGAGAGGTTTCTGAGGTGCGTGGCAAAGTGGATTTAATTAATGAAAATATTCACACGCTTACTTCAAGACTTAACAACGTAGAAGCTAAAGTTAAAGAAATAGAAGACAACCAAGCACAGAAAGAGGCACAAATCGAAACATTGACAGGTGCGTTGAATCGTATTGATTACTTAGAAGCAAAATCTTTGGAA